>JAUCBJ010000864.1:0-26855 GCA_032718475.1 Nemertoderma westbladi | reverse complement strand
GACAGGGGCATCCGACAGACTTATGGCGGTGACAGGGACACCTGACAAACCAGTGACAGGGACATCCGACAGACTGGTGACAGGGACATCCGACCGACTGGTAGCAGTGACAGGGAGAAGGACACCCGACCGACCGGTGACAGGGACACCCGACAGTCTGGTGACAGGGACATCCAATAGACTGGTGGCGGTGACAGGGAGAAGGACACCCGACAGACCGGTAACAGGGACACCCGAAAAACTGGTGACAGGGACACCCGACAGACCGATGACAGGGACACCCGACAGACCGGTGACAGGGACACCCGACAGATTGGTGGCGGTGACAGGGACACCCGACAGATTGGTGGCAGTGACAGGGACACCCGACAAACTTGTGACAGGGACACCCGACAGATTGGTGGCGGTGACAGGGGCACCCGACAGATTGGTAGCAGTGGCAGTGACACCCGACAAACTTGTGACAGGGACACCCAACAAACTTGTGACAGGGACATCAGACAGACTGGTGGGGGTGGCAAGGACACCCGACAGACTGGTGACAGGGACACACGACAGACTGGTGACAGGGACACCCGACAAACTGGTGACAGGGACACCCGACAAACTGGTGACAGGAACACCTGACATGCTGGTGGCAGCGACACCTGGCAGAATAGTGGTGGGAACACCGGACGGACAGGTGACAGGGACACCTGACAAACTGGAGAGAGGGACACCCGCTAGACTGGCGACTGGGACACCCGACATGCTGGTGGCGGTGACACACGAGAGACTGGTCACAGGGACATCAGACAGGCTGGTCACTGGGACGTCCGACAGACTGGACACAGGGACCTCACCAGAAAGCGGTGAACTGAATCGAGGTGAAGGCGGACTACCTAGAGGACTATGGAATGTAAGGGAAACTTCCAATATCGTCTCATCTGCATCAACTAGAGTGACGTCACCAAAGTTGGATGTACATTCCACGGGTTGAGACAGCGACATTCGTGATACGTCGTCGACATTGTCCGGTAGGGACGACATAAGTGGTTGGGAAAACGAGCTTCTGTTCGGATTCCAGGGATTGTCGCATCTTCCTTCCTCCAGTAAGGCGCAGCTGTCACATGGCCACCCTCGACACTGACACCTACACCTCGAGGTCGTGCTGCAACAGCCACCAGCTCGCATCGAATACTGACATTGGCAGCACCGTTTCGGCATAGCGACCTAGTCGCCCGTTATTGTATTCGTATCCAGAAATAACTTGCGAATAACCGGCGAAAGCTGCCGACTTCCGAGATAGAATAAGGCGCCAATCAGTCTGGATGTCAAGCCAGTATAGTATGCTCACTACTTATTTTTAAGTACCTAGCTCTACCAATTGTATTTGTTCCACTGATTTTGCTTAATTCAAATATAATTACGCAAAATAATTCAAATATTTTAAATCTAAATACACAAAATAATTTAAATAATAATCCCGTTTCAAATTCTAATAATTCTGATAATTTAATTGGTTTAGGAGATTTAATTGATTTAACAGATAATATTGGGAATGGTGCTATTAATATAAACGCGGCGAGCGCAGGCGGCCCGGCAAATGAAGGCCTGGTAGGCCACATAGTTAGCAGGCAGGAAGTGGCTGGGTTGAGTCAACCCAATGAGGGCCTGGTAGACCACGTAGTTAGTAGCAGGAAGTGGCGGGCCTGGTAGGCCACACAGTAGTAGAGAGAGAGGCGGGGGTGAATAGACCCAGCCGTAGTGGAGACGGTGCGTCGACTAGAGAGGGGTGTGGGGGAGTAGTAGGGGATGGTGAGGTTGGAAGTGGCGAGTGGGGGGGGGGGGGGGGGGGGCTACGGGCGCCCCACCACGGAAGATTAGTGGCGAGAGAAGGGGGGTAGAGAATGTCCAACAAGAGGGACGTAGAAGTGAAGTTAGAAATAGTGAAGGTAGAAGTAGCGGGTGGGGGGGGGGGGGGGCTACGGGCGCCCCACCATGGGAGATTAGTAGGGAGAGAGGGGGGCAGAGAGTGTCCCACAGGCATCTGCGGATAATGCGCGGGGCAAGTTAGGTGAACCGCGGCACCCGACGACGGAGAATAGTGGGGGGATGGCGAGTGTCCCCGGGGGGGTCTGGCCGGACGAGGTAGAGTCAGATGTTGGCGCCGAGAGTGGGCGAGCGAGAAGATGTCAGTCAGAAGAGAGAAGAAGATTAGTGGAGTTTGGCCGAGAGGTCGAGGATATAAGAAGATTAGTAGAGTTTAACCGAGAGGTCGAAGAGAGAAGAAGTTAAGATAATAGAAGAGTCGTTGCTAGGAGCAACCAGAGAGCGAGGACGGATAGCGAGCCGTCGATAGTTGAGATGGAGTTAGGGAGTCAGTGGGGTCGAACTTCGGGAGATGATTGCCGTCGCCCCGGAGAGACGCATCGCACGCCAAGAGAGGGGTACAGAGTGTACCGATACGAAGACGAGAATAGAAGAGGGGATCGAGGAGAAACTTCCCAATGGGATATAACTGCCGATCGAGAGTACGGTAGTCGTGGGGAGATTCGAGATTCGAGAAGATTAAACTTAAGTTCGGTAGGACACATGCAGACTGCAGGACATACTGTAGGCCTTACTGCACATACTATTATAGGCCAAGCTGGGAGAGATAGAGTAGGCGATAGGGTAGCGCGGACGACGGGATTAAACCCGGAAGTCGCGGAGTACATACCGGTAGGTAGGCGAGAAGTAGATAGGCCTATATCGGTACCAGCACAGCAGCATGATTATAATACACAGGGACATAACATATATCCAGGGAAGGGGAGAGTTATTGCTGATAGATGTATGGGCCCCAATATATTAACATCAACCCCAGTACCAAACATACCGGTGGGGGGGGGGGGGGGACAGGGTAACATTCCCCCATTACAATATCAACAATATACTCGAACAGCAATAAGAACATCGAACCCCCTGGACGAGAACAGGTCGTGCGATACGGAAATATGGAGGGGGCCGTTACCCCCAATGATATATCCGACGCAACAAATAAAATCAACAGATAGGATGGGCGGACCGCACCCAACAGGAGAATCTGTACAGCATCCCTCGAACCCATTGGAACCACAAGCAATGGGAATGGCGATGCTAATCGATGCATTAAAGACCAGGATCGAACTGCCACCAGTCGAGCCATTTAAATTCGACGGGAGTAGGCCGGAAGAATACCTGCAATTTCGGCGCATGTACAGCAACGAGATATTAAGTAAGAACTTGACGCAGGCGGAGTGCCTAAAATATCTACAGGTGTATACAGGAGGCCCAGCATACGACATCGTGAGGCAGTACCAGGGCATCGAGGGTGGCTTCACGACAGCATGGCGGGCGCTAGACAGGGAATGCGGACACCCAGCCAAGATCATCCGGCAGACCCTGAGGGGAATAACATCGGGTGGCCTGCAGGATAACCCTGTTAGCAGAAAGACCTTCGCGAATAAGGTCGAGAAGGCGTTAATCGTGCTGAAGACGCTAGACGCGCCATACAAACTCAACGCATCTAACAACATCACCACGATAGCGCAGGCACTGCCGATCTGGCTACGTAATAAATGGAGAAAGATCGCCTTCTCCACCCGGGAGAAGAAAGGTGCGGAACCAGGCCTAGAGGAAATGTCGAACTTCCTCAATTACGAAGCGGAGTTGATCACGGACCCAGTCTATAGCAAGGATAGTCTGGGGAGGGCGCCAAAGACCGAATATAACAGGCCGAAACCAGAACATAATGCGGCGAATGCATTGCCAAAGCTTAGACAATCGCTGCCATATGCGGTGACACAGGGGACTGCTAGTCCACATATAGCCGGGGGTAGGGCCACACCATGGCACGGACAGGGGCAAAATAACAACACAAATAAATGTAACCCCAACATGCCCAGTAGGCTAAACCCAAACAATAAGAACAGTAGGGAACTAGGGATGAACGTGAGTGCGATTACATTCGAACGCACTTCATCAGACCATGAACTGCAGGTACTGGCAAGCATTGCCCAAACAAGATCAGGTAGAATACGCAAGGAAGAGTAGAATCTGTCATCGATGTGTGGCGGGCGGACACTGACAGAGCAATGCAAAGAAACACCAATCAAGTTCGTTCAAGGCAAAGGGCAGACGATGGCGACAAGCACAGTAGGAGCAAAGAGAAGGGGAATGGTACTACTCGGGGTAGTACCAGTGAGGGTGATAGGAGAAGGCGGTCGATCAGTTACCACCTTGATGCTGGTCGACAGCGGAGCAGCCTTCACATTGGTGGAGAATTGGGTAGCCGAGGAGATAGGGTTACAGACGAGGACAAGCAGGATGGCGGTAACTACCATCTCCAGCAAAGATGAGGCCCTGGAGATGAGGACGGGAAGGTGCGAAATATCAGCAATAGCACCGGGATGTGACTATGGAGCGACCATCGACCCCATCCAGGTAATAGAATCGATCGACATAAACGCCAGGCATCCAACTAACATCGCGGTCGAGCAATACAGATTCCTGGACAATATCGATTTTTCGATACCGGACGTGGACGTCAGGAAGGTATCCATCATAGTGGGAATGGATTGCCCGACGGCCCACGAGAGAATACAGACGATCTTCGGGGAAGACAGACAGCGTGATCCGATGGCAATCCTCACACCATTCAGGTGGACGCTAAGCGGCCCAATCATAACCAAAATTCCATTTAGGATGTCGGAGACATTGGGGTGCATGTTCGCAGGAACCATGAGGGAGATGGAAGATGAAGGAGCGGAGGAACAGTTGAAGAGACTGTTAAGACAGGACTTTGAAGGACTGAAGGAGACCGGGTCGGAACCTCGGTAGAGGATAAACAGGCAGTACAAAGTGTGAAGGAGTCGATGAGGTGCGACGAGGGACGGTACACCATAGGCATGTTGTGGAAACAACCGAAGTTACCATTGCCTGACAACAAGAGGATGGTACTCACGAGGCTTTGCAAACTGAAGCAAATGCTGAAACGGAGCCCCGAGAAGGATGAGTACATCCATAGAATGATAAAGAAGTACGTCGAGAAAGGATGGGCTGTGGAGTTGCCGGTCGATGAACCGAACACGGACAGGACCTACTACCTGCCATTTCATGTGGCTTTTAGACCCAAAGAAGGGTAAACTGCGGATGGTGGTAGACGCATCGGCTAAAACCAACGGCAAGAGCCTGAACGACTATCTGCTGGAGGGCCCCAATATCTACAACTCGGGGATAGAGGTCTTGTTGAGATTTAGGAATGGGAGGCACGCCTTCACGTGCGACATCGAAGGCATGTTCAACCAGGTCCGTGTGACGGAGGAGGATAGTGACAGCCAGCGCTTCCTATGGTACAACGGCGACGAGGAACCATCGGCGATACCAATGTACAAAATGGTGGTGCAGAACAAGGGGGCCAAGTCGTCCTCATTTACGACGACCATGGCTGTAAGAGATACGGTAGAGGGGAAAGAGGGGAAGTATAGCGCCAGAGCGATCGATATGATTCGACGCGGCTTCTATGTAGACGATGGGATGGAATCTGGAAATACGGTTAAAGAATTACTGGAGACAGGGCGGGAGGTTCGCGACATCCTGAAAGGTTCCGGATTTAACCTGACCAAGTTCCAGTCCAGCTCAGAGGAGTATATGGAAGCCATAGAGGACAGGCGGCCAGAGTCAACCATGGACAACCCCACAACAGCAAAGGGACAGGACATGGCGAACAAGAGAGTAGAGTCTCAGCAGAAGGCGCTGGGGATCGTGTGGTACTGGGAGACGGATGAGTTCGAGTATCAAGTATTAAGGAGGGCACGGAGATCCACACAAAGAGAGGCTATGTATTGTACATAGCAAGGATATACGATCCCTTAGGCCTAGCATCCCCATTGTTAGTCACCGGGAAGCAGATACTAAAGAAAGTATACAAGTTAAAAGATGAGTGGGATACGGAGGTCCCGGAAGAAATTAGCAAGCAATGGAGTAAGTGGACGGGGAGTTTAGAACAGATGGGGATGTACAGCATGCCACGCATGTATTTCCCAGATGGGGACATGACGGATCTGGACCTACACATGTTTTCCGATGCATCATTGGAAGCATATGGAGCGGCACTCTACCTGGTACAGCGAAAGGGGGCTCATAAGCCCAGACTTGCATTCAGTAAAGCAAAGTCGATGCCACCAGATTCAGCATCAGTCCCTAAACTCGAGTTGACAGCTGCGAGGTTAGGAGTAAGGTGCTCGGATGGCTGCACAATGAGAAGACGAGATACCCTATATTCGTTGCGAATAGGGCAGACGAAATAAGGGCGACGACAAACTTGGAAAGCTGGCATTACTGCCCTACAGACGACAACGCAGCAGACTTGTTATCGAGGGGCGTGGCACGCCACACTTTCTCAAAGAAGGAAGTGTTATGGCAGCACGGGCGACACTTCCTGAAAGATAGATCAGCCTGGCCACCCATGAAGAAGGTGGACCCGGGCTCAGAGGAAGTAGCACCAGGAGAAGAAGGAGAAGATTCAGAAGGAGAAGAGATATATAGTCACATGGTGAGGGAGGTCAAGGAGGTGCCACCAAAATCAGAGGAGCCATGCGACAACCCGATGGATAGGTTACTCAGCTACAGCTCCAGCTGGTATAAGACCAAGAATTTGGTAGCGTACTAGAGGGCCTACGGGGATTTCCTCAAGGGAGTTGGCAAGGACGCCAAGAGGAAACCAAACATCGATCTGGAGGGAGCGGCTAAGGCCGTGATACGGTACGAACAGAGAAACAACTACGCCGACGAAGTGGATCGAGTTAGCAAGCAACAGCATCTTCGTCGGGACAGCGAGCTCATCGCACTGTCACCACAAGTAAACGATGATGGAATTCTGGTGATGAACTCCAGAGTGCTGAATAACAACAGCCTAATCATCCTACCAAAACCAACAGATTCCCAACAGATCGCCGATAGTCCACCAGATCATTTGGGACTCCCACAAGTTGATATTACACGGAGGCACCAACCAGACCCTCACAGAGATACGGAGGACCTTCAGGATCACTCAGCTAAGGAAGAAGGTGAAGGCAGCAGTGGGGCAGTACCAGACCTGCCGATTGACGAGAAAGGGGGATGAGAAAGGGGATGGCGCCATTACCGGCCAGTAGAGTGAGACAGCATGACCCGCCATTCACGCACTGCGGCGTAGACATGTTCGGGCCGATTAAGATCAAGGTGATGCGACACACGGAGAAACGCTAAGGCATCATCTACGTATGTAACAACACAAGGGCGGTAGGAATAAAACTTGCCCAGGACGCTACGGCATTGGCATTCATTAATGCCTTAGAGAGATTTAGAGACTGCAAAGGTGGAACGATCACTGTGATCTATTCCGTCAATTGGACCAACTTTGTGGGAGCGGAAAACGAGTTGGCAGAGGCCTTTGACATCCTAGAAGGAGAAGATGTCAGGGCGGCCATGAGGAGATGACAGGTGAAGTGGGAAAGGAGGACGCCGTATGCGCCACATACTTTAGGATGCATCGAGAAGCTTGTAGGTAGTTCCAAACGTCTGATGACGAAGTTGATGAACACCCACATGGTGACAGAGGACATACTAAGAACGGTGCTAGCTAAGTATGAGGGAATCATTAATAGCAGACCGCTATACCCAGAGAATGACGACCCAGAATCACTAGACGTGCTAACACCGAGCCACTTTCTGATGGAAAGGCCGGCGACCATCGACATGTGGGATGTAGACCCAGATGACATACACTCCCGACAGAGTTGGAAAGTCGGCAACGTGATAAACGCCGAGTACTGGAGGAGGTGGGTCGAGGAATACCTACCCACGTTACACAGGAGGAGCAAGTGGAGAAACACCACTAGAGAGTTAAAGAAAGGTGATTTAGTGATCGTCACTGACGACACAATCATCAACAATCAGTGGAGGGTAGCGAGAGTAGTAGACACTTACCCCGATGAGGACGGAAGAGTCCGATCGGTGGCAGTGCGGATAGGGGGCAAAATAGGAGCAAAGGACAGGAAGACCTACAGGAGGGCTGTAGGAAAGTGCTGCCTATTAGAAGGGGCACCATAGAGTTTAGTCATACATGTGTTGGACTGAGGGGGGTGGGATTGAGGGCGAGACGCCCTTCCCACACAAATATAAAAAAATAAAAATAATAAAAATAAAGTAGTAGAAATAAATAAAAGTTAGATAGAGAAAGTAATAGTAGATAGTACGTAGTAGTAAGTAAGTAGGCAGATAGAAGTATAGGGGGTGTGGTATATAAACATACCACGGGAGTAAGAGGGTACATAGTACCGTTAGTACAGTTAGAGTGTAAGAGGGTACATAGTACCGTTAGTAAAGTTAGAGTGTAAGAGGGTACATAGTACTGTTAGTAGAGTTAGAGAGTAAGGGGGTACATAGTACTGTTAGTTGAGTTAGAGAGTAAGAGGGTACATAGTACCGTTAGTAGAGTTAGAGTTAGAGAGTAAGAGGGTACATAGTACCGTTAGTAGAGTTAGAGTGTAAGAGGGTACATAGTACCGTTAGTAGAGTTAGAGAGTAAGAGGGTACATAGTACCGTTAGTAGAGTTAGAGTGTAAGAGGGTACATAGTACCGTTAGTAGAGTTAGAGTGTAAGAGGGTACATAGTACCGTTAGTAGAGTTAGAGTGTAAGAGGGTACATAGTACCGTTAGTAGAGTTAGAGAGTAAGAGGGTACATAGTACCGTTAGTAGAGTTAGAGTATAAGAGGGTACATAGTACCGTTAGTAGAGTTAGAGTGTAAGAGGGTACATAGTACCGTTAGTAGAGTTAGAGAGTAAGAGGGTACATAGTACCGTTAGTAGAGTTAGAGAGTAAGAGGGTACATAGTACCGTTAGTAGAGTTAGAGTGTAAGAGGGTACATAGTACCGTTAGTAGAGTTAGAGTGTAAGAGGGTACATAGTACCGTTAGTAGAGTTAGAGTGTAAGAGGGTACATAGTACCGTTAGTAGAGTTAGAGAGTTAGAAAGTTAGTAGAGTTAGAGAGTTAGTAGAGTTAGAGTGTTAGAGAGATAGAGAGTTAGTAGAGTTAGAGAGTTAGAGAGTTAGAGAGTTAGAAGAGTTAGAAGAGTTTAGAAGTGTTAGAGAGTCAGAGAGTTAGAGAGTTAGAGAGTTAGAGAGTTAGAGAGTAAGAGAGTTAGAGAGTTAGAGAGTTAGAGAGTTAGAGAGTTAGAGAGTTAGAGAGTTAGAGTGTTAGTAGAGTTAGAGAGTTAGTAGAGTTAGAGAGTTAGTAGAGTTAGAGTGTTAGTAGAGTTAGAGAGTTAGTAGAGTTAGTAGTAAGAGAATGGATAGTATGATAGGTAAATATATCATAGGAATAGTGGTGATAGGGTACGTAGTACCGTAGGGGCTGTGGGCATAGAAAGCGCCACGAAAGTGAGAGGGGGGCACGTGGGTACAGCAGGATAGACAGTGTAGGCCGCACAAGACAGACTACTGTACTGAACAGCCCGTAGAGTAGGTTAGAATGTTTGATACAGGGTCAGGAGGTTACCTGGTGCAGACTAGCACATTAGAGAATAGCTAGTCTACTCTGTATGTAAACTATAGGGGGTATCTAGGCAGAAATAACCCGTTATGAGTATTAATAGCACATTAATAGGATTGAAAATTAATATTCAATTAAAATTCTAACAAATTATGGCAACAGTAGGCGGGAAAATTCTAGAATATAATAAAAGTAACTGACAAATTTGGGGAATTTAGGAAAATTAGCAGTTTGGGGGGTACATAGCTCAAAATATAGTGTAAAACCTAGTGTTCTGAGAGAGATAGGCCATTACCGAACTATACAGACCATCTTAAGAACGTCAATCATCTATTTTGAGCCTTGGCAAGGCACCACCAACTGGGTGAGCGATAGGGAGCATTCGTAATGGCGGAGAGACTTGTCAGGAAGAGAAAGGCAAAAGAAGAAGGAAGGAGATATTAGTAGACTTTACCCAAAGGCATCCGGAGGAGAAGACGAGGGGATACTACGAGCCGTTAGCGAAGGGTCACAAGGCGCGAGCACTGCAGGACCATTTCAGGGAGATGCACGAGAGGCGACTGGTCGGGACCTACGGGACACCGTCGCTAGACAACGCGATCCTCGAGCATTTCCACTATGTGGTGAAGGGAGACGAGGCGAAGTTCAGGATACCGAAGTATCCGAGGGAACCACCGAGAAAGGATTGGAGGAGGTTCGTAGAGTGCGTAAACAGGGGAGGATACATGGTCCTAGACAACGAAGGGACTGTGGAAGACGACGAGGGTTCGAGAAGAGGGTCGGCGGGGTCGGCCAGAACCATACTACTGCATTTGGCTGCGCCAAATGGAGACATATTCCTGTTTAATCTGGGAACATATGGGAAGAAGAGAGGGCCGAAATTAAACCGGTTGCCAAGGGCGGTGCAGAACCTTGTAAGAGAGAAGTCGACAATGAAGGTGGGATTGGCGATCCGCGATGATGCGGAGAGGATCGTCGGGCCGGAGACCCCCAACCTCCTGGACATGCAAGCGGTCTACATGGCCATGACAGGGCCAGACGGGTTGGGATTGGTAGAGAACTCAGGACATTGCGGAGCAGTGACGATGGGCCAACTCATGGGACTCGTCTGCCACAAGCAGATGGACTGGGGTAAATTCAGGGAGGAGTACGGAGCGGAGCGGAGCTGGCGAATTCGCTGAAGTGGGGAGCGAGGCCAGGGAAACAGGAGGTGCATCAGTTCCGGAGAGGAGCGATAGAGATATATCAGAAGCGATATATTCTTCAGGAGGATTGGATAATGATAGGTTTGCTAAACCTATTCATGGCCGTGGTTATCGGAAGAGAGCCAACGGCGTTCCTGCTGTCAGGATCACCCCTGAACAACAGAAGAGCCTTCAAGGTGGCCTTCGAAGGTCTGGCAGACCACCCGGGGCTGAAGGGCGAGTCGGTATACTACAACTGCCGACATCTAGTAGACAGGGAGGTGGATGCACCATATCAGAGGTGGGAAAAGCTGGAGGCAGATAGACTAGAGGAGAAGCGACTGGAAGAAGTTGCCAGACGAGAAAGGAGGGAGGCAGACGAAAGAGAGGCGGAAGCTAGAGGAGAGGACCACGGGTTCGAGGCCCAGAACTTTGACGAGTTATGGTGGGGATCAGGGAACTCGGGCGAGTTTCTGGGGGAGGAGCTAGGATGGACGGAAGAATCGCCGAAACAGTCGACATCAGGATTGCAAGCGATGCCCATGCCAGCGGGCTCTGAGGGCGATTTCGCGAGGAAGAGACCGAGAGAACTGGAAGGATGGGAAGTTACGGGCAAGAGCCAAGGTGGGAAGGGACACAGTGGGTTTGCCGGGATACTGGGTTTGGATCGACTCTCAGCGGGGGATGAGGATGACGACGAGTTCGGGAGATGCCGCCCATCGAGAGGATCGGCCACTCAGACACGGACTGGGTTGGTGGGAGAGTGGTGACGGCCAGCGGGGCAAGGGCCTTCTGGGATAAACCCGGCAAGCGGACCTGGGTGCACGAGGAGCCGGCGATGGATTTCGCGGGGAGCACCATCAGGTTGGGCGAGCAACCGGGAACGGCACCACGGGTAGTGTTTGGAGAGACGATGCCGAGGCGAGACGAGGACGTAGACATGGACAGAGACATTAACGTCCAGAAGTTTGCTTACCAACGGCTCCATAGACCTAGGAGACCGCTTGGGGCAAAAGACGACTTGGGGCGGGATGTGTTGATACATGGCTGCGATTACTTCGGGAGGCTTACTCACCAGGAAAAGAGCTGTTTGTATCGATTTCAGAAGGGGACGAGTTGCCTCTACTGCCGCGAGTCGAGTCATAGGATGGGGCGTGTCCGAGGTTGCACAACCGGTGTTCTAACTGTAACTTCCGAAGGCACTATGGGTGCCAGTGCGACTGGATGGACGACGAGGAGAAGTTTAAGATCTTCGAGGAGTGGGCCAACGTCTGCATCATGACTCGACAGAGAATGAAAGCCTGGGAGTTCCGGTGGGGTTTCTTCAATATCAACCAGCAGGCCCATCTGGAAATTATTAAGAGGAGACTTCCATTTACTTACCAAGAAGTAGCGACGGCGGCATCGTAGGGTGGGGTCATCAATACGCAGAGGTATTTGGATAGATGGGCACCGGAGAACAGAGGAGAGTTTAGAGATTTCCTGGCGGAGCATGTGCCGCAAACCATGAAGATGATCTTGTGGGACGCTACTAGGGGGAAGCGGGAGGGGCATTTGGAAGGGCCACCTGCGAAGCGTTACCGGGAGCTAATAACACCAGTGCCCAAAGAATCGACCACGGGAATTAGTAAGGCGGTAACGGCAAGAATGAGGAGTCTCAAAGAAGACAATCCAGAGGGAAGGAAGCGACCCAGACAGGACGACGATAGAGGGAAGGAACTGAGATGGTTCCCGAAGACGGGAGGAGCGATGTGGGGATGCCTGGAAGGCACCGCATGTGAGGTAATACAAACTCCTAAGTGCAAATTTAATAAAGTGCAATTAGTATGTACGTATGTAATAATCAATAGAATATAATTAGAATCAATATAATCAAAGTAAGTACTATAGTAATGTAACCTTTTTCCAACTAGCTACTGGGAGTGGGGCCAACTGACTATACTAGGAGCACGGGACAGTAGACAAATCACACTTTCTGAGTGCGACGGCACAAAAGGGGAGGGTGAGGCTCGTCAGGAGTGAGTGGAGTGGAATAAATGTGGGTTGAGTATAGGAACATGGGGGAGGAATGGAGAAGAGGTGTTGACGTACGCAGAATGTAGACGGGTGCAATTCAAATGTGGGGAATGAGCAGAGTGTAGTTAAAGTGAGTTCAGAGTGGAGTTAGAGTGAGTTCAGAGTGGAGTTAGAGTGAGTTCAGAGTGAAGTTAGAGTGAGTTTAGAGAGATGTGATATAAAATTGTGTTAGAGGAGTCCACAATTGTCTCGAACGGAGACGTCAGATATCTTGGTGCAACATAGGTTGCGATTGCACCAAGAAGGGGTAGCAATATCATACCCAGAGGGAGCAGCCTGGAAAGCCGACTCTAAGAAAAGAACTCCACCCCACACCCGATAGTAGATCGGGTTCCAGCGGAATTGAAGCGCACTTGTAGTTGATGCTATCTTTTCACCGGGAAGATAGCATGGGGGGGGAGTGTAAGCGGATTCAATTCCGCCTCATTACCCACCAGAAAATGGGATGGCATTTTCAGTAATATGTTGGAGATACGAGATTAGCAATATTAATCTCGTATCACAACCAACATTTGGGGGGGGGGGCAACACAAGCCCCGAAGCCACACACAAAGGAAGGTTAGAGGTCAAACCACCTCGGAGGGGACACAGCTAGCAGAGGCTAGCAGCAGAGGGGAAACACTCCCAGAGAGTGAAAGGGTGACAAGTAGAACATTAGCCAATATGGGGGGAGGAAAGCACGTGGTAGGGCACAGAAGAGCATCCATTAGGTAACAGGCCAGTCTAGCGTAGGAAGTGAAGCAATATTGGTATATCAATCATATATTACCTCTCGTTACCGGTTTGTGATTCAGTTAGTCAGTTACCCAGTTTCAGTGCAGACCGGTAATATTGTTTCACCGTCATTGTTTATCGGCTGTCATCATACATTACCATTACCGGTATTCAGTTAACATATGCAATCTATATTGTGCTATTATCATACATATATTAGAACGCAAGGAACATCAAACTCAGAACGTTTTTCTCCAACGGCCTCGGCCAAGTTATCTATATCATCTCAACGGTGACGCGTATAAACAACTTACTCGGGCGGGATCTCTTATCCCGTCACACTTTTTATCACAACTTCTTTAATGTGATCGAATATTGACAGGTCAGTATCAAAGTGGTATGTACCACGTCGTTAAATAATTGCTGGAAGTAGTAGCAATCCACTAACAGCGACTCCTTTAACACCAAAGATTTCATCTACTACATCAGGGAATTTAAACAACGTGATTCAACGTGTACAACGTGTTTCCGTGAAACGAAAATGCATAAACTTTATACGGAATATACCTTTGTTGCCTTCTACTGATGGTTCCAAAACCAACACCACACAGATGAATTCCTTAAACTGTACACTCGTACAGCAACGTATGTACTGTATATGGTATTATTGTACCTTCCAATGGATACCACACAGCACAACGTGGATCATCCTCAACTGGCCCGAAACCATCGTTTTCTGACAAAACGTCAACTTCACCGTCGCTATCCTTGTCACCATCAATATGATTTTCTATGAGTTTCTGGTATCGGCATTGTATTTGAGTCATCACAATTATTACACTCGATACACCTAAGCAACTATGCATAATCTCGATAAGGTGTGTTACTTGATGTTCTTGCAGCAAACTTCTTGGATTAATTTTCGCACACAATGATAGCCTCTGTTTATCTACATACATAGCAATATGTTTCGCATTCGCAATTACCTCCTTCCCTGCACACCTTTTCTTTATGCTTTATCATCCCGCCAATGCTCTCAGGAAATCCCTCGAAATGATGGCTCTCGCCATAATTCAAGGTCAAATCAAAATCAAATGGATATCATTTAACAAAGAAACTTATGTCCGGATTTAAATTGGCCTGATGCACACCATCTGACCAGATAAGAAGGTGTTTTAAATCAAATGATCTAGTGAATTGATCATTTTATAGTGAGTGAATCTGCGATGCACTACTTTACTATAGTAGATATTATTTCGTAGCTTTTGTATAGTGGTACTATTTGTGCTTATACCTTGAAATTCTGAGGTACTGTTATGATCATCTTGCATTTGTTAACTAAGATAAGATAATAACATTATTTTATTCACATAAACTCCTAAACCTTATTGAAGATATGAAGTTAGTATATGCGCAGTACATATAGTACACAATACTGAAAATTAAAGTGAATAAACATCTATTAACAGCTGTCTTAGACAGACTGACTGACCTGATTGACTTGATTGCACTTTAGAGTCAATGCAACAATGCGATGATCTGATATGTTTTCACTGCATGGTGGGAGGATTTCAGCATCTACTAATGCAAAACAAATATCCTGTGTTATCACAAAGTGATCTTGTTCGTGATATGTGGCCTTAAACAGACTCGGCGTCCTCGGCCAAGAATGCAGTTAAGGCTGCATCTAGATCCCTGAACAGGCAGTACTCTTGTTAATCTACAGGAGCTTATAAACCAACAGGTTAATGCCATCAATGATGCTGATGACAGGAGGCAATCATCCCAGGCATGGAAATTCATCAACTTCCTTACTGCATGGAAAGCCAACCAACCACCAAGGTAAAGGCAGAATCACCAGCCAATTGCCTCAATGGTTGGAAGGCCTACTTTGAAAAGCTCCTTAATAATGACAGGGTATTGCCCGATAACTTTATAGAAGTAAAAGTGTCTGAGTCTATACTCTGTATTCCCATTGGCGATATCTCCTTTGCAGGAGTGAAGGCTGCTGCAAAGAGCATTAAGACCAATCGTTCCAGTGGAGTAGATGGTGTCCCCCCCCTGAGGTCTTTCAAATACCTGATTGTTTAAAGAGTCATCTATCCCATCATAGTAGACATGTACAGAACAATAAGAGTCCCACAAGAAATGAAAACAAATAAGTTGGTGCCAGTTCCCAAGAAGGGCAACCTAACACTCTTTGCTTCTTTTTGGGGAATCTCATTGATCTCAATTGCTGCAAAGCTATACAGTAGAATTATATTAAATCGCATCAGGGATCCCATTGAGAGACTGCTCCGTGGAAATCAGAATGGGTTCCATAAAGGTCGTGGGACCATGGATCCCATTTTGGCACTTAGAAGGATAATTGGAGAGTTATCAAAAAAGAAAGACAAGCATCTGGCTGTTATCATTGTTGACTTCTTCAATTATATTTCATTATATGGGATTCCTGATGAAATTATTGCAGCAATCAGATCAGTATACGATGGTTCGACAACATTTGTGTCTACTGTTGACGGTGACACATAACCATTTGAAGTGTTATGGGGCGTCCTCCAAGGAGACACACTTGCACCATTCTTGTTCATAATTGTGGTTGACTTTGTTCTACGCATGTCCTTAGATCATCATAATGATGACGGGGTAATGATAACTCCACCTACTGGCTCCAGAAGTCGAGGAAATCCTGCCAAGTACCTAACTGATCTAGACTTTTCTGATGACTTAGGAGTACTCTCAGAATCACTAGAGGATAGATCCAGTGGATGGATGTATAACATCCATCCAGAGGATGGATATTATAAATCCATTTGAAATTTCAGTTGGCTAGTTCGGTAGGTGATTCAGTGTTAAATGAATATTTTAAATACTACTGTTACTCTTACACTGTGCACTGTTTTAGTAGCATTCTTACTTACACCTAGGCATTCAACTTATTACATACTCCGCTGCATACATTTTAGCCCACGATTTATATAATTATATTGATATTTATAAGTTATAATTTGTAGTTCCAAGTCCTGTCTAAAGTCACAATTCTAATTCCTCACTTTAAATAAATATTTCCATTGCAATTCGCATTCACCCAAGTATATGTTAGACTCTGCTTCTTATGTACTCGATAGGTTTATATATAATAATACTGTGGTCGTAATTCAAATGTAAAATGGTCCAAAGTCATAATTATCGTCTAATTTATCATGATCAGATGATAGAATAATTAGTCGAAATTGTTGTCTCATTGATCAGATGAGACAAAATTTGTCAGTTGTAAATCAGTCTTGCGTCCAGTCTGAATTCATTGATTTTGTCTTATTGGCCAAGTGAGACAAAATTTATGGTCAATGCAGTGAAGTTAATATTGCATTTTACAGATTTAGTACGACTACAACATGTCAGGTTTTTCTTATTATTATTACCTATGAAATAGAATATTGAAGGTCTTTAGCTGGTTTATTTGTGACGGGATCCGAGTTGGCACAGGATCCCGATCGGTGTTTGTGTCGTGTCTTGTACGCGTCACCTGTCTGTTGTTGAAAGGGCATAGGCTGGTGTACCACTAAACAGCACAATCAATGTACTGTATGGGTGACGGTCAAAAACTGTTTGACCTTCACACTTATCAATAGCCAACTAAACGTAATCAATATTGGGAAACGGATATACACAGAATATGGATAACTTATTACACACGGTTCTACCTACATGTTGACCTGCTAACAGATACACGTATACTGGCCAAGTGCTGGCCACCCCGCATTGGCTGGTTTTCCGGATTGGCGGATTGGATCCAGTAACACTCCTCCCCATGCTATCTTCTCGGTGAGAAGATAGCATCAACCAAAAGTGCGCTCCATTCCGCTGGAATCCAATCTAATATTGGAGGTGGGGTGGAAATATCTTCTCTAGGGCCAGTTTTCCAGACTGGCTCCACTGGGTCTGGTCTCACTACTCATCCTTGGTACATCTGCCAGCTACGTTGTACCAAGGCATGTGGCGTCTCTATTTTAGATGATCGCCCCTCTTCCTAACTCGATCTTATATTGGATACTATTGTCCAATTTCCAATCCAGCATTTCTCACTCACCCCACTAGTCCTATGGGACTCATCCTCCACCCGGCTCGCTCCCCACATTTTCGGAATTTTGAGCGCTTCACCCTTCCTCAAACTCTCACATCTCATCACCACTTCATCATTTATTCAACCCCTGTTTTACTCTCACTCTCACTCCTGTCGCAGTCTCACAGTTTTACATATGTGCTCACATTTGATAAGTGAGTCCCGTCCATTGTCTCGACCTCCTGTTTCAGTCAATGAGTCCCCCATCCCAGTAACTGATTGATAATGGTTAAATCGATAGTAAACACGTGTTGGTTATATATTATTACACTACGATCGATTACTTTATACACTTATTTATATTATTTATAATTAAAGCGGGAATATTTAACATTTGTCTATAATCCTGGTGCTGCATTCCAGGCACCCTGATGTTTTCTCATCAGTAAATGACGTCAGCGAATAACATGAGCGTCGGTCTAGAACTTTCATCCTGTCCTTCCCAATCCATCGGACCTCTTCTCTTCTATCCTCAACCTGGCCTGGATACTCCTATCATCCCGCTTGTTATGTTCTTAATCGCGGTCGTAATTGCTGCCACGGCCTTACTAATCCCTGCTGTTAGTTCCCTGAGCGTGGTTGTTACCGTCTCTCGATAACGCTTCGCTGGTGGTCCCATCAAGTGTCCCTACTAATATACCCCCAGTAGCGCCCCTCGGGACGTTTCATATCTCGCAGGGTATGAGCTCTCATAATAAATCCTAAACTCTGCTCTGTTGTTTAATGACCACCCATCCAGGTGTCGCTGAGTATTAGTGACCTCTCTGTGCGATCTGGTTGTCATTACTTCCAGGCAGCCTGGCAGGCAAACGGCAACGTCCTCCTAGTCTACTCTCGAGGTGTTCCTTTGAATGTCCCACCCTCTCTACGACGTAGTGGTGGAGCTTGCCAATCGCTTCATCCAGCAATGGCATCCCATGGATCCCCACTAGTCATTACTTTTGTCACCCATTTCTCCGCCATCCGAGTCTCTCACCAAACTGATGGTGCATTGGTAAGGCTCAGTAGGACAAGAGATAACTAGTTCTACCTTAATCAGTGTTTAAATCTGAGCTGGCCTGCACTTTTTTCATCTTTGTTATTCTGAGATATGTGTTACGTTTTCCCAATTTCCATCCATCATGTCAATACCCATTTTAATGATTTCATTGATCCGGCCTCCCATAGTACACTCTATCTATGGGGTGTTACGTCAGTACCCTACTTAGACCTAAGTTTCCATAGTACACTCTATCTATGGGGTGTTACGTCAGTACCCTACTTAGACCTAAGTTTCCATAGTACACTCTATCTATGGGGTGGTACGTCAGTACCCTACTTAGACCTAAGTTTCCATAGTACACTCTATCTATGGAGTGGCACATTAGTACCATACTAAACCTAAATACCCATAGTACACTCTATCTATGGGGTGGTACATTAGTACCCTTCTAAACCTAAATACCCATAGTACACTCTATCTATGGGGTGGTACATTAGAATCCTTCTAAACCTAAGTACCCATAGTACACTCTATCTATGGGGTGGTACATTAGTACCCCTCTAAACATAAGTACCCATTGTACACTCTATCTATGGGGTGGTACATTAATACCCTTTTAAACCTAAGTACCCATAGTACACTCTATCTATGGGGTGGTACATTAGTACCCTAATTAGACCTAAGTTTCCATAGTACACTCTATCTATGGAGTGGTACATTAGCACCCTACTTAGACCTAAGTTTCCATAGTACACTCTATCTATGGAGTGGTACATTAGCACCCTACTTAGACCTAAATATTATGTACGATAGTACTCTTAAAGCATATGTAATATATTGTTATTTTATTATTTTTTATTTATTTTCTTGTGGGTAGTGTGTATCACCCTCAATCCCACCCCCCTCAGTCTAACGTATTGGACGACTCATTAACCTAAGGGCGATTCTCCCAGCAGGCAACTCTCCCACTGTCCTCCCGTAGGTGCTCTTATCCTTCACCCTATTCTTCTTGTCGATTCTAAACCCCTCGGATCTGACCTTCCCCTCTTTTCCAGTCTCAGATCCGACCTACCCATTATCTCACAGAATTATTTGTCGTCTTTTGGTGGCAGAATGCCACCCTTCATCTTATCGTCTCTTGGCGGCAGAATGCCACTCTTCTTTTCTTCATCATCACTTGTACATTATACCTCTGTTACCCACCCCCTCAATATGCGCACTGGCACTTTGGCTTCCAATGACCCTGGTCTACCATTTGGTGCCTCCTCGCACCCTGTCAGCTCCACATCCAACATGCCTCTTCCAACCACCCTACTTCCATCATCCTTTATCACTGTTTCTTCTCCCTGTGGATCAACCCTTTTAATTTGCTTCCTCTTCTTCCCTTCTTATTCGATCCCTTCAGTATCAGTAAAGTCTGTGTCGATTGGATCGGCGTCCCTTCTCGATACCTCGCCATCCACCCTTTTCCACCTTTTTTCCACCTTTACTGTCGTCCATTGGTGGTATTTCGCCTAACTCATCATCCTCCACACTATCCAGTGGGCATGGTTCTGGACCCGGAATCACTGCTGACTCCTGATACTCTCCTCCGTGTTGTTTCTTGTATGAAACCCCCACATCATCCATCTTCGACTTCTGCTCTACGGCCTCTCACCCTGCTGATTCCTGCTCTGATTCCTCAATGGTACCAGACAGCATGCATCCTGATGTTTCGGACATGTTGTACGGAATTTCTGATCTAATAGGCCCGGTTAGCATCTATCCAAATGGGTCTTGCTCCTTATCCTCCCTGAATATCATCTCTAACCTCTCATGAGCTGTCGGGCAATCCATCCCGACTATCAGAGACACTTTCGGCATATAGAGGTTTGGTGTTGACAGGTCAATAGAGTCCAGATGCTGATATTGCTCGACCTCGATCTACGTCAGTCGTCTGGCGTTAATATTGATGGACTCGGTAATTCGTATGGGGTTTATGGTTGCCCCGTGGTTGGAATCGGGAGTTACAGCCCCTATCCGACACCTTTCTGTTCTCATCTGACGAATTTCATCCTTGGCGGATATGGTGGTGACCACCATCTTACTCGGCCTCGTTTGTAGCCTATCTGCTATCCAGATTTACGTCAACGTGAATGCTGCCCCACTGTCAATCAACATCAGTGTTGTTAACGATCGCCCGTTCTCTCCAGATACTTTTACCGGCACCACTCCGAGCAGCATGATCCTTCGCTCCCTGGGACCCATCGTGCTCGTTGCCATTGTATGGCCCCCACCTTCACTCGGATACTTTGGTGCTTGTTCTCAACACCAGTTCTTCCTATGACCTTCTACCGCACATCTGTGGCACAGTCCAAATTTCCCTGTATAGGTTAGTCGGTCTTCCCTCGGCAATGCCCGCCACTGGTCGCAATCAATGGTCTTATGCATGCCTGCTCTATGCAGCTGACACTTGTAGTTTGAATTATAACGCTCTCTGTATAGCGTTTCATGTATTTCAGCCAGGTCCGACTCGGATGGTATATTGTTTTGGTTGCAAATGCCCGCCCCAGGGGTGTTGTTCGCTCTATAACCACTATAGTTTTTATTCTGTCGCTGTCGCTGTCCCTGTCCCTGTCACGATGTTGTTTTGTTTCCAGGGCCCTGTGGACTTGTAGTCCCCTGTATTGTCTCATATGGCAATGATTGCCTCACCCTCGGAAGTGCATCTGCAGCACTGTGTCCTGGTTTAGGTCGGCTGTATTCAGGTTTCAGTACCTTACCGAGAGTCTCCTCGCTGTACACTGGGTCTGTTATTAGTTCCGCCTCGTAATTAAGGAAGTTTGACATTTCTTCCAACCCCGGCTCACACCCTTCTTTTCTCGAGTGGGGAAAGCGATCTTTCTCCATTTATTCCTCAACCATATTGGTAGTGCCTGCGCTATTATCGTGATGTTATTTGAAGCATTAAGTTCGTACGGTGCCTCTAGCGTTTTTAAAACTCTCAATGCTTTATCTACTCTGGTGGCAAAGGCTTTGAACCTAACAGGGTTATCTGCGAGTCCGCCTGATGTTATTCCCCTAAACCCTGAAAAGCCCAAGGGGGGGTGGAATCCACCTCCATCTGTTGTTTTTTAGATTCTATAGAGATGATCGATCAAGGGAACTCCAAATTCCATGTAATTTCCTCAAATTTATCAGGGATCATTAGGATAAAACTAGAAGTTCACACGACCTGTAGTTTTCGAGATATAAGGAAGCTGTGACACCTATGTCAGCACTTTTCAGCGCTGAAATTTCACATTTCAGATTCTTTGGGGTAACTTCACTCTATCGTGAAATAAATAGTCAAATTTCGGTCATTTTGAATTTTGAACACCGAACCCATTGAAAACAATTATGGGTTAAATTTCGTGTTGAGATTTGGAAATTTGAAAAGTACCACAAGAGCACCAAAAGTGCAAGTAGTGTGAAATTTCAAATTTTGAAATAGGATACAACATCAATATCCTCACCCATACTGAGGTTTTCGTATGTGCTCATTTCATTGGAGACAATTATAAGACGCTGTAGTTACCTAAAATTGCTCGAAAATGAGAAGATTCCCTACTAGAACTTTTCAAATATATAATTTTCAAATAAACTACTTGTTTAAGTTAAATTATTTATTTAGTTATTTTGAGCCATGAACCCATTTATAACAAGATTGTGTATAATTCTATGTCAAAATTCTGAATTTTTAAGAAGCACCACCATAGCATGAAAAGTGAAAGTAGTAAAATACGAAAAAATTGATTTCGCAATTGCGGAAAAACTTGAATTGCAGTGAAAAAATAGACAACGGATTTGGAATCAGCGTGGTTGTATTGTATACAAAAGTGTATTTGCATGTAAATATGTAGATTTTTCGAAAATTTTTCAAAAAATATGCATGCAATTAAATTTTTTTAGCACCAGGAAATGTGCTAATTAGTGTCAATCCGACAAATTTTTCAGGAATTTTCTTCAGATCCATTTCTGTAATATGTTTGTTTACGGTTTGACCAATTTTGACCAAAACATTCAAACATATAGAGCCGCAATAAGCATGGTGCAAAATTTTTTTTGGTACCCTGTGCGAAAAGTGCCAACACGGTGTCACTACTGTGATTTTCAAAAAATTTTTTTGGTTTTGAGTTTGTAATATGCATGTGTAGGTTTCCACCAAATTTCAAAAAAATCCATTCAAAATAGCTGAGATCAGTAGGGGGGAGGGGGGGGGGGGGGGGGGGGTGGATACCACCTGTGCGTTTCGGGAGTAAAAAAGGGCTTGGGCTTGTAAGGGTTAAGGTTTGTTGGATGATCTTCGCCGGATGGCCAAATTCCCTATCCAGGGCTTTCCATTCCGCTGTAAAACCTCCTTCGATTCCCTGGTATTGCCTTACAATATCATAGGTTGGCCCCCCTGTATAAACTTGTAAAAAAATACTTAAGGCACTCCAGCTGTGTCCGATTTTTCGTAAGTATTTCATTACTATTGTAAAAGCTTCTGTGGGATATAACTGGCCCCTTTTGCTTCGCAATCCAGTTTCCCCCCAGGCGCTGGAATACTCTAAAAAGGTTCTCTAACTGTATATATATTCCCCTCGCCCGCAAGGTACCGTTACAGGTGTTTTAACGGACATAAAAGTCATTCTGATATATACGTGTTTTAGCGGACATGGTAAGGCAAAAAACCTGCAATGCACCAAATACCTTTCACAGCTTAGCCGTGATGATTCATATTACGACATCTAACAGCTGGTTGCTGACATGGAAACAGCCATTGGATGCATGGTTCTTTGTTTGGCTTGAGCCAATCAGAGCGTTTTTTCCTGTCGACGTGTAGCTTTTCGGCCGATCATAAGGAGAGTGTTCAGTCTTACTGTTTTTACTTGATACTTTGTTGTTATTGCTGTCTAAGCCAGAAACACCGGCTCTAAGAACTCTAGCAAAAACTGCTTAGATTATAGAAAGTATAACTGTTACCGGCGGTGTTACCTCACTTAATTTAACTGCACTAATCATATTGTTTGAACTGCTATTTACCGTCAGTTATTAATTGTATCTATTTGTTGATGGAAATATTGCTCTTTGGAGAATACGGATAAATCACCCAAAATTCCCAATTTTCTTGATACACTACAGGTTAGAGAGGCGGGCTATATATAACAATTGCGATTTATATCAATGTGGTGTGTATTGAATCTAATGTTATTTAGTAGACACTACCTGAGTCAATTGCTGTTCTCTTTATGTGTGATCAAATATACTGACGGTCGGCAGAATAGTGTGCATGATTGTGAGTGTGATGTGACTGGTAACAAAGCATTTCCTAAAGAATGCGACTTATACTTTAATCATAAGCCTTATCGTTGCGTTTAGTATAAGTCCTAGCTCTGTTTAAATAGATAGAGCGCCACGTCCTAAAGGAACTGTTAATATTTCCCGAAAGTTAATAATATCTGTCAGAAATTACATATTAGTGATCTATCGAATAATACAATAGGTTTACACTGCAACCTTACACTGCAATAATAAAATCTAAGCATCCGAATTCAGCCTCCCGGGTGTAGATCCATCGGGTGAATGATCGCGCATGGGCTGGCTTCGGCTAATGTTTTGTTTATTAGCATAAAATATTGTCGTATGCTAAAGGTGTGTTAATTAACTAAAAGACATATAAATTTTGGCAGGTTAAACTGCTAAAGGTCTTCAAAAGCGCGAACAGTAACAGTTTATAGTCTTATTGCAGTAGGCAATAAGGTTGCAAAATACCGTAGTGACTGGTAAAACTGAACCGGTACTTTGTAGGTCAGTAGGCCTAACTGTCATCACCGGTACCGGTACTGCTGTACAAGTACATTTAGTATTATTCGATTTGATTATTGTATACTGGTAGGTCTTAGTACTTAATCAGGGACTGCAGCCCTGAATTTTTATTGAGATTTTACCTATTTCTGTCGGTTTTATTTCCTAGTAGGCTAATATTGAGCAGAAGGCGTGTGACCCTGCTCAGATTGTTCAGATAATTGTAGGCTGAGCTGCTGTCTGACTGTTGTTGAGTTTGGAGAGATTGCGGCGTGTGTAGAGTTTGTCTGATAAAGTGCCGTTAGTAAGTTGGGGCAGCCATATGCGGTAAGGTCAATCCCCTCTTAAAGAATAAGTCGTACTACCGTGTTAGAACGCATACTAACTAACAGTTTCAGAGTCTGCATATACTGTAGTTTATCTAGGCTTGATCGTAGTCTGCCAGTGTTTTAGCCTGAGTTTGTTTGTGTGGTCTGTTCAGGTACCGTAATAGTTATTACTCAAATATTTGTAGGCTGGATTGTTGTCTAGCTATTTTTAGGTCTGAAGGGATTGCTGCGTGTGTAGAGTTGGTCTGATCAAGTGCCGTTAGTAAGTTGGGGCAGCCATAAGCGGTAAGGTCAATCCCCTCTTAAAGAGTAAGTCGTACTACCGTGTTAGAACGCATACTAACTAACAGTTTCAGAATCTGCACATACTGTAGTTTGTTTAGGCTTAATAGTAGTCTGCCAGCGTTTGGTTTGTATTTGTTTGAGTATTTTGTACGGGTAGCGTAATATTTATTATTCAGAGTTTATGCGATTATTCGCAACATTCATGTCCCCAAGTTTATTCCTACAGTAATTGTGCTTGTTATACATACCGTTATAGTTAAACTAACCCCGGTACTACATCAGGGCTGCTCGGCGTAGGTAAAGACTGGAGATTTTGTGCTTCGGTCACTCCAGCAGATGCCGTGGTTCTTTTAACTGTTCAAGTATATTTAACTACTGATTATTTGTTATACCGGTACTTGTACCTAATTTAGGGTTTAGTGTACAGTGCTTTCCGAAGTAATTAGTGTAGGCAGTATATTTGTGTTGTAAAGTGGTTGATAGGCACATTCGTTAGCTCTATTAGCTTCTGGGTAGGAACAATCCGTGATACATAACGTAGTACCTATAGCGATACGGTTATAGGTCGTCAGGCGGTGGTATTTTCCTATCTGGACAGTACAGTATATTTACTACTACTTATTATTTCAAATACCGTAGTACCCTGTCCGTTGTAATAACCAGAATTCTAACCCTTTGTTGGGCTGGTTTGTAGACTTCCTGTAAAATTACCCTAAAAATTTTCGTACGTAATATTTTTGTTGTGTTTAACTAGAGATTTAATCTCACCCGTATCGTAAGTAATTTGTAGTATTAAGTAACTTAGGTAAATTAGAATTATCTGTTTTAGTGTCCCATATGTAGCACTTCACTGAGAGCGCACAGCTTCTGTGTAGTGACTCCCCCAGAAATAATAACATTTATTTCAAATATTGACAAAAACCCATTTAAACGGGTATATAAATATTATAAATCAACTCAAACGATTTATAAATAGTAGGCCTGTCATACAACAACTAGGTCTCACTATCAGTTGGACTACTGCTTGAATAACGGTAATAAAGTAAGTTAAAGTAACCAAGTAACCCTAAAATATTCAGAAATTCAATTATTCTAAAAAATAATTGACATACCGGTACTTACCATAGGCTTATTATATATATTTATATATATTTGTGCTAAAATTATATACCGGTACTCTGTGACAACTCTAGTCTGTAATAATACTTATATATATACTATAAGCATACCGGTATTCTAATATATTATATATATCACGCTACACTGAGTAGCAGTATCGGTAATTAATTGTTAGGCTAACGGTGATACTGAATTACTAGACTTACTTTGACTGTATTTATAGCCGTAGGCATTCAACTGTGTAAACAAACATGTCAGACGCAACCCAATCACTGTCAGATAGTGTCTTAGAAAGTGTTAGAATGAGTATTAGACTTAGACAGCGTATTAAAAGGATCTGTGACCAAGATCAAAGTATAGAACATCCCAGATCCAAGTCTAAGTCACCTACTATTGAAAGAAAGGCCACCCCTACAGTAGTAGTGTCAGACCCTAGGCTAGTAGAACAGCGTAGGTCTATCATCGGCACTTGCGCCCAAGTCAAGCGGGATCAAGAAGCAGCTGTCAAACCGCAGCAACATCCTAGCCAAGAACCTAGTTCTCAGCGTCCCGATAGCTCCAGTAGTTCGGACACTGCTGAGCGGACACCCGAACGCGGAGCGAAGATGGCGGATACGGTTTATGATGAGCGGCCAACCTATGAAGAATCAGCCGACGCCACTTCTTCTCAAGTGGAAAGCGAAGTGGAAAGCGAAT
>JAUCBJ010000863.1:0-20511 GCA_032718475.1 Nemertoderma westbladi | reverse complement strand
GTTCTTGATTAGATAATCAACCACTTCCTAATTTCCTCAAGTCCACAACCGTGAAACAAGGACTGAAAGGACACGCGGATAGTTTGTGAACAACTGGTACCATTATGTGTCATAAATCTGGTTGTTCACCTCCCTTAATGATTGGGGATATAAATCTTATGTAGAACCACTGAGTCAAACATATCTTTGAACTGGTGTTTACCTCATCGCACTGGGGATAAATTCAGTTGGAAATAGTCCTCGAATGTAACAATCCTCCTACTGAGATCGTATTTCGGAATACTTCTGAACAAGACATAGGTCTTCCCCTGCTCTCTACCATCAATGGAAGACATATTAGGCATACAACAGGAATATGGAGAACATTCCATACCCTTTCGTTGATACTCAGCTGATTGCTCCTTGGGCCGAAGGCCGAGGTTTCTTTCGCACTATGTATGCCAATACACCCAGCAGCATTACTAAAGTACAACGGACATCCATCGGACATCTTGCCTTTCAAGAATATGGTTGGAATTTCAAAGTTGGAAATCCTATAAATTACCAGCAAATATATGGAGATCATTACTCCCGTTTATATTTTGATGGACCATTAACTGCGCCTGGTGCCGTATATAGCTTTATGAGTGTTCCCCTTCGCCCTTCCTTAGCTATATACACGATCTTTGAAAACGCAGCACTTGCCGGTTGGCTAGCCGATGTGTGCAGTCGTACCATACGCGCTCACCCGTTAATACTTGGAACTAAACTCGCCAAGTTAGACGAACACAATAAGTTCATACGTTTCGAATGTTTCCGGCGCTTTCTGACTCCGTTCCGTAACGTCGATAGTCAGTTCAAAGATCGCGCGCTGACCAAGCTCAGTCTTAGAGACTCAGCTGCGGAGAAACTGAGTAGCGCTGGATTTGCCGTGTTTCAAGACGTTTGTATACAGAACTCGCATTCATCTGTTATACAAAGACCCCGAATACCTACAGGTTATTCTGTCGTGGAAATACAGACAGTGGGTCCACTTACGGAAACCGACGCACCAACTTCGTCTATGCAGCTGGAGGATGAACCAGTATGCTTGGAATCCGAAGCGATTCAACCTACGGCTTCTCGGAGCAGTGACAATGATTATGTCATAGAGTGGTATCAAGGTCCACAGCGTCTCACAGCGTACGATTATCGACACGCCAACTACGTTTCCCGAAAACGTTGTCGATTATGCGCATCGAGAGACCACTTCACTCCTCTCGACTCGAGCGTACCTTGTTCCTATTTCCTCGAACAACCGATGATGGAAATATATTGTGCTTATTGCCGGCTTAATAACTCTCATATATTTGCCGTCTGCCCACAATTTATGACTCAATGTCACTACTGCCAACTTAAAGGACACGAAAGTTACAACTGTCCCGTTAATCGCGATTTAGAGAGCGTAGACGAGATGATCACCCTGCGATACATCCGAGCTTGGGAAGCGAACGCCGATTTACATTGCGAATCCCGACATCGCTATTACCCTGGACGAGCTTACGAGGGAGTTTACGCGTTCCATCCTTATCTATTCGCGTCGATTGAACAGAAAACACGCGTACCAAGTTACGAGTTAATGAAGCGTGTTGGTGAGTGTATTTCCACCAAGTTTGTCAGGAAATACCTGAGAAACGTTAACCCTAATGATATAACCACATATCACCTGATCAATTTTATCCGTCAGGACCCGGAGTATGGCGACATTTTCGTGAACTCGCATCCTGAACTCCAGGAAGTATCTCGGCGCCCATATGAATACCGAACCCGAGAACGCGAGCTGGAGAGAACCATTAAACCGAGAAAGTTCCTCACCACTCACGGTCTACCCACCGCTAGTGTCCAGACGACCCGTCAAGGACCCGTAGGAGCTGCTGTCCTGAGACGCGCTCTAAAGGCCGTTAGACCTCACTCCACTGAGGTTGATATTAATCAACCAGGTACCTCGACCGGCGGGTATACCGATCGTAACCCTGCACCTTCTGATGCAATTATATTGCACCCTTCGCCTAGGAGCTACAGCCCACCTCGTAAAGTGGCTCGCCCCAAAGAGAAAAGGACTCTTGCTAGCCTCAAGAAACTGCGTAAACGCCGTCCGCGCAAGAAAGACTAACTGTTTAGAGTATTTTTATATTTTAGAAACTGTGATTTTGTATATTTTATAGACTTAAATCCCATTTTCTGGGAGCGGTGTAAAAGCTTTTGTGGGATAACTGATTCGTTTGCCTTGTTGGCCAGTTCCCCCCCAGTCGCTAAGAATACTCTCAAAGTGATCTACAGCTAAAAATAGTGCAAGTTACCAGCTTATTGGCTGATTTGCTGTACGCAGGCATCTGGGCTCTGTTTAATCGGCCAACAAGCCTAGGGAGGTTGCGTCATAGCCTTGTTTTGTATCTCCCAATAGAATTTGAGTTATCCTTGATGTTGACCTATCACAGAGTACTGAACTGAAAATTTCCTATCTCACTGCTCTTTCTCTGTGTTGAACGGGAGCTTCGTGGAATAAGGGAGTTGGTATCCTCGTATAGAGCAGTAGTCACGAGTTTTTCAAAGCCACGAAAGAACGGCTTATTAGTGTTTTATGTTTTATGCTTTTTAGCTCAACACTAGTAGGTTTAATTACAAGGACATATATCCTTTAACTGGCTGCAATTACGCATCAAACAACCTGGCTTTAAACTCTGTAAATATCAAAACAAACTGGCACGATTGATCTGTGAATACTGCATACTGCTATTTGTTGTCGGTTATTCATTATATTTGTTGATGAATTATTATATTGGAATAACGAGAAATAACCCCAACACCCAATATTCTTGATATACCGAAGGTAAGAGAGAAAGGTTACCAATAACGATTGTGACTTATGTTAAAGTGGTTTGGAGTGAATCTAATGTTATTTGATAGACCCTACATGAGTCAGTCCGTGTTCCTTTTATATGTGATTAAAATCAGTGAAGATTGGCAGATTAGTGTGCAGTATTGTGCAGCATTGCGTATGAGCGAGTCTGTTAAAGAAGCAATTCCTAAAGAATGCGCCATATATGTGAATTATAATTAAGCCATATCGTTGTGAGTAGTTTAAGTCATAACTCTGTTTATATAGATAAAGCGCCACGTCCTAAAGGAACTGTTAATATTCCCGAAGGTGAATAATATTGTCAGAGATTATATAATACTGTCAGTCGAATAATACATTAAGCTTACATAGCAATAAAATTAAACCGTCGAACCCAATCTCCCGGGAATATCCAGCGGGTGAATGGTCGCGCACGGATTGGTTTCGACTAGTGTAGTGAATCAAATACTTGTCATAGGCTAAAAAGCGATTTAATATCTAGAAGACATCTTAATTTGGCGGGTTAAACTGCCAAAGGTCTGAAAGCGCGAACAATATATGTAGCATAAAAAAGGGAATAAAAGATATCTAGACATCCGACAACCGCAGCCAGCAACTGTTAGAAACCACAACGGAAATGAACACGTTACTGTGACAGGCTATTCTAAGCAAAACAATAAACAAGAGCACAAGTTACATATTTAATTGTTCTTCATAATATTGGTTGTTGGCTATTATAGTATTAGTTATCAGATGTCATCTCTCCAGCATAGAGTAAGCAGACCATAAAAAACCTTTATTGTATATAAATACGTTGATAAATAATCAAATATTCATAATTTACAGTATAGTAGTATAGAATAGAGATACAGTAACAACATTTAGGATTAACATACTTGGTTCCCATTCATTGGTTGCCGTTACCGGTATGGCCACAGTTACTGTGTTTGTCATCATTGTACCGTGTCTGGTGCCGCCAGGCGTGCCAGTTACTTCAACTATAACTCTATAGGCACCATCGGTTGGTTCTACAATAAATTAAATTGTAAACAAACATTATTATTTATAAAAGAAAACCAATGATGAAGAAAATTATAAAGATTTAACACTAGGTTGAACTCACTCACAATCAATTAAGTGATAGACTGTGTTTGTGTGATCACGAAAGTGATTCGTCGTAAATTCGATAGTAGTCTGAGTCAGTCTCTGAGAGTGAAATTAAACGATTGATGATTTATGATCTGTGAGGCACAAATTCTCACCTAGCTCAAGCAGGGACTTGATTTCCTGCTGAGGGAACTTGGTTTCGGATATTAGATGGTGTAGCTTAACCCCACCATACCGATGCAAAACATTGATCTCAACGATTCCACATCAGTTAAGACAAATGGATTGATTTCAATTTAAATTCCTGATTGCATGTTAAAATCGGGAAAAAAAACATTAACATCTGTGCCCATGTTGATGTTTTTAATATATACAGTTTATTTAATTACAAATAATATTCCTATAAATTTGAGATAAACTTTCGATTATAAAATTTGATTGTAGACTAACTCTTCTCAAGGTCGATGGTGTCCTGAGTCTGTATAAATATTCCAGCTGCCTGGGCGACAGCGGGGCAGTTGAGTGCATTGCACGAGAGCTTGAAGTAACCGCTGGGGTCCGATGATATCTTCCAGTCATGGGTGCCGCTTGTGTCGAGATCTGTGTTAACTTGTAGCTTAGCAACCTGAGTTGGTGAATAATATTAACCCAATGGTAGCATTAACTCTATTAGCACCTGGGGGTATCACCAATATCACTCAATACCTTTATATACAACTACATAAATGTATTGCAGATTTCATTTTGTTTTTATTTTGATGTCATATTTTATTCATATTTCATATTTTGATTTAATCTTGTCATTATTGCCTTCAGTTTCAGATGAAGGCAATAATATATTTACTGCACAATAGATAGGCCCTACTGCATATAAAAAAAATCCCAAATCACTCACGTTTGCTCCAGTTGCTGTTGCGGGATTTACACCGAAACACGTAGCAGCTGTCTTACCTCCTCCCTCAATGACGGTAACTATGTTAGTTACATCAACAGTCTCAATAATCTCATCACCCACATCCGTAACTGTTATCTGTTAATATCAATTTAATAATTCAGGTTTAACATAAGGACTACTATTATTACAAGACATACATAATTTATTTTAAATCTGGACGGAAAATAGAAATAAGGGTGAAAATTAGTAAGTTAGGGGGGGGGGGGGGGGGTGGGGGTTAGTTTTGGGGTTTGGTTAGTTGGTAACCCTAAACAAAACTCTTAATCAAATAAAAATTTAGTGAATATCTTAGATTATAACTTCGGTTTAGGATAATGACAGTATAATTAGGGTTTGGAAGGGTGAGTACAAACAAGGACTCAAAACCTGTACAAAACAAAGAAGCAAAGTCGCGTTAGGTCCCAAAGAGCGTTGGGTCCTAAAGAACGTTAGGTCCCAAAGCGTTAGGTCCCAAAGAGCGTTAGGTCCCAGAGCGTTAGGTCCCAAAGCGTTAGGTCCCAAAGCGTTAGGTCCCAAAGAGCGTTGGGTCCCAAAGAACGTTAGGTCCCAAAGCGTTAGGTCTTAAAGAACGTTAGGTCCCAAAGAACGTTAGGTCTTAAAGAACGTTAGGTCCCAAAGAGCGTTAGGTCCCAAAGCGTTAGGTCCCAAAGAGCGTTGGGTCCTAAAGAACGTTAGGTCCCAAAGCGTTAGGTCCCAAAGAGCGTTAGGTCCCAAAGCGTTAGGTCCCAAAGAGCGTTGGGTCCTAAAGAACGTTAGGTCCCAAAGCGTTAGGTCCCAAAGAGCGTTAGGTCCCAGAGCGTTAGGTCCCAAAGCGTTAGGTCCCAAAGCGTTAGGTCCCAAAGAGCGTTGGGTCCCAAAGAACGTTAGGTCCCAAAGCGTTAGGTCCCAAAGAGCGTTAGGTCCCAAAGCGTTACATCCCAAAGAGCGTTAGGTCCCAAAGCGTTAGGTCCCAAAGCGTTAGGTCCCAAAGAGCGTTAGGTCCCACAGAACGTTAGGTCCCAAAGCGTTAGGTCCCAAAGAGCGTTAGGTCCCACAGAACGTTAGGTCCCAAAGCGTTAGGTCCCAAAGAGCGTTAGGTCCCAGAGCGTTAGGTCCCAAAGCGTTAGGTCCCAAAGCGTTAGGTCCCAAAGAGCGTTGGGTCCCAAAGAACGTTAGGTCCCAAAGCGTTAGGTCCCAAAGAGCGTTAGGTCCCAAAGCGTTACATCCCAAAGAGCGTTAGGTCCCAAAGCGTTAGGTCCCAAAGAGCGTTAGGTCCCACAGAACGTTAGGTCCCAAAGCGTTAGGTCCCAAAGAACGTTAGGTCCCAAAGCGTTAGGTCCCAAAGCGTTAGGTCCCAGAGCGTTAGGTCCCAAAGCGTTAGGTCCCAAAGAGCGTTAGGTCCCACAGAACGTTAGGTCCCAAAGCGTTAGGTCCCAAAGAACGTTAGGTCCCAAAGCGTTAGGTCCCAAAGCGTTAGGTCCCAAAGCGTTAGGTCCCAAAGAGCGTTGGGTCCCAAAGAACGTTAGGTCCCAAAGCGTTAGGTCCCAAAGAGCGTTAGGTCCCAAAGCGTTACATCCCAAAGAGCGTTAGGTCCCAAAGCGTTAGGTCCCAAAGAGCGTTAGGTCCCAAAGCGTTACGTCCCAAAGAGCGTTAGGTCCCAAAGCGTTAGGTCCCATTGCAATTTAAAGGATCAGGTTAGTAAAGGAGCAGATTCCAGAGGTGTGTAGGGGGAACCAAAACAATACACGAAAGTTAACACATGTGTTTTGTACAGGTCTTCAGTCTTGGTTTTGTACTCACCCGGGTTTGGACCCCCTCTTGTAACACGAGATTTCTTATAACCGAAATCACTTTCACACAATTAGCAACCACTCTGATGACAGTGCTCTAGCACTGTATGAATGCTGCTACAGTAGCTACATCCTTTATTGTAGCCTCCGGTTGCTCTATAGAACTATTAACCATAAACTTTATATTAGATCCGCGTAGCGAGCCGAAATACGGCATCGTACGGCGCAGTGGCGAAGTTGATAGAGCGTCGGACTTGGTATATCTAGGTACGGGGCGTTGAGCGATTTCGAGTTTGTTTAATCTACATAATACATTGATGCAGGTGAAGATGATCAATTTATCTATGTAGGTAGGCCTAGATGTAAAATAAAAACAGTGTATAATGTAATTTACCGTGAATGCATCACTTTCCACTGTTACAGCAGTGTCAACCATTGTAGCGGTTATCTTTACAGTATACAAGGCTGTAGTCTCAAAGTCAAGAGGACCAACCAGGTAGAGGTTGCCATTGGAGGGGTCTATTTCTATGTTAGCTGAAAATATTAAGTGTGTTTGTAAGAATATTATCAGTACACTATGTAATTCCTTTTCTTGATCACGAATTACATTCAAGTTATGGTCAGTTTCATTTTCACTTATTGGTTATTTTAAAACACAGTAAAGCCATTATTTTCAGGGTTACTTTTCAACAGAAACAATTTAAAAATAACATAACAATTATCTTTCGGTTTAATATTGGACATATTCATAAGTGGACATGTCATAAGCTAAATGGTGATAATAAAGAATGCTATATGTTTTAATGTTATACTATATTAAAATGGATTAGTTAGTTAATTAATAACTAACATTCCTTAGGGACTATAGAACTGATACTGTATGCAGCGACTGTGCCATGGACTCCTTTATCAGTATTAGTTAGAGTTATTCCCGAGTCTAGAATCGTCGTTCCGACTGTCTGATCTTCCGGTACCGAAACGTCGGCGACTTTCAGTGTCCGACCTGTATCCTCATTCATCGGATTTATCTGATAATTAATTATTAATTTTCGTTATTAGTTTCAGAAACATCCTCGATTACGAATTTTAAAATTGCAATTTATGGGCTCCAGAACCGCAAATGTTGCGAATTCGCAGGTGTATTGATAATAACAGCAGTAGGACATGTGGGGCGAGCCACCGAGTGAGCGAAGGCTTAGCATATGGGTGCCATTAACGAGTTGTCTGTCGTCATCGTCTGTCGTCGTAAATTTTTGATCGCTAATAACTCGGTTATTCCTTGATGAAATTAAACGAAACTTGGTACTTATTGTAGTCCGTCAAAAGTTTAGAAAGAATCTGAAGGGTAAAAAACGAACGAACGCAAAGAGGCAAATGAAGGAGACTAGTATTGTGTTGACGACTTCTGACTAACGACTCGTTAATAATGCCAATATGCTGCCATATCACTGACTTACATTGACACGGACCATAGCGCTAGTAGATTTTTGTGTACCAGCACCATCTGCGGGGTCTTTAGCGACAATGTTTAGCAGATACGTGGTCGGATCTGCCTCGTAATTAAACGCACTACCGACGCTGAGTACTCCCGTACTGGGGTCTATTGAAATCTGAGCCGGGCAGTTTGAGCACGTATAGGTTATGGTATTGGTGGCATCAATATCTTTGCACGTTACAGTTCCAAGATTGGCGACTAAAAACATAAACAATAAAACATCCCTGTGTAATTTATCATAATTTGGTATACTGTAGTCTAGTCATTAGAAATTGCCACTAATTTCCAGACTAACAATGTGACATCTTCGGTAAAATTGTCGTGCTCTGTAAACCATAAGTAACCATTAGCAACAATCTGAACAGTACCGCCCTCAATCAACTTACCCCTCAATCTGAGTAAAACAACACGAGTTATGTCATGTTATTGGCGTGAAATTTTACTAAAGATACATTAAATTATATACTTAGCCTGTTAGTTCCTCTATGTTGCTCACCTGTGGCCACGTTTTCGTTTACAGCTGCGACCTGAATCATCGGTTCACAATATGGTCTGAACTCATTGACATCTTGTAGGTCAAAGGTCATGGTCAATGTGTCAGAATTCACTCCGTCACTAACAACAAACTGAAAATAATTATAATTATGACACTAACTCTTCTGATCAAAATAAAATAGGGAAAATTTTTTTCGAGACCAATATTAATATCAATAATTATTTAGTAGAATTGAAGAGAATTGAGTACAGTAGACAGTATTTGATTTACAACAGTTTGTGAGTCTAAGACGTGTGTGCTTGTTAGTCTTATTAAGTAAAGACTGTATGAAATAACATCAATCCCCCCCTCCCCTACATCCCCCTAACTTTTTTTTTTTTTTTTTTTTTTTTACATCCCCTAACTACTGTTTTACTAACAGCGTAATTAATACTCCGTTCTCCAGTAATCTCATAGTCCATTGTTTTTAAGGTAAATATATTTAGGACATCTGTTTGCGGGATGGCGTAATAGGAAACATCACCAGGGGCATCTAATAGAATCAATAAAAATCAAATATAGTAAAGATATAGTACATACAGTACAAACAGTAGCACACTGTAGTACACGTATAGAAAGAAAATGGGTCGGAATAAAAGTAATAGATATTATGAAACTACTCTATGCACAAAATCGCCATCACCATAATGGCATATTTGGCGGTAAATTCAAAAGGTTGATACTATAATATGAGAACTAGAGTATAAGATGTGTGGGACACTAAATTTGAAAGAAATCGGAATTCAGATAAATTGTCATCCAAATGATTTGATCTCGATTATTACGCAGCAGTACCTTACAAACCATACATAGATGAAACCACTAACACTGGAATCCGTATCGCAGATCGCTGAAATTCGGATCATTATTATCGTCTGGGTCCGTTGCCGTCGTTACGGGCGTACACTTAGCCGTGATGTCGGTGCGGATTGGGAGACCTTCGTCGATGGTGCAGGTGACTGCGGTCCCTGGGGCCAGTACCGGTGTCTCGTCGTTAATGTTGTAGAAGTTGAGTTCCAGATAGCCTTTCCGGCAGTCCGGTTCCGCACCGGTTCCCCCGTTTTTTACGCATTTGTTAGCCACACTCGCCTGGTTGTCATTGCATCTTAACATAGAATGATAACACCATATAGTTTATCGGTTTGTACGTTTTACTTTCCTTTGACTGTAAAAGGCAAACATATGATAGCCCACTCCATAGCGAATAAATCTCCATCCGTCCTGGTAGCTCAGTTGTCTAGGACACACACCCGGCTGATGATAACCGGAAGTTTGAAACCTAGGTACGGGGTTCGAGCCCAAATAAGGGCGGTTGTTATTTTTCGTTTTTATTGTTGTTTTTATTTTATTGTTGTTATTTTGAAGAGCATTATCATAATGTACTATAACATATAAGTTTATCGGTTTCATCCATATTATAAAAGAGGATTAACGCATTTTATTTTATAAGAAATTGGGCCCTCGTATTGGCCAAAGTTTAAAAACTAATAAAGCAAAACATGATTTAACACATAATTAATTGGCACTACGATGTTCCACTCGTATTGAAATGCTTGGCTTTTGCATTATGTGGCCAATATGGAAACCAGACTTTCAGCAATTTTATACTATATTTCACTTTGCAGTTTACTCCCATGTGAAGCATACCAGGTTTTCACTAAAAACCCAAGTTACAGACTGCAGAATCTAACCGCAAACCAATAAACAAATTAGAATCTGTACAGGACATACTGTAAGAAGAAATAAGTGCTAAAAATACAAAGTCTCTCATATAATAAAATTACAATAAAAAGTCGATGTTGACCGAAAAGTGAAAACCCGTTATTCTTAACACGGGGCGAATTTTATTTTATTAGTTTTAGGTTAGCTAACTATACTGTAGTAGTGTACAGTCTTTGTGTAATATTGTATATGTAACCAAGTAACATAAAGGACCCCCTTGGAAATAAGCTACAGTACAAAGGTATGCTAATGTTGGACAATCCCTAACAACATTGTTTGGTGTATTTTTCATTGTTTTTACATGATGTATAAATAATATTAAATATATTATTGAAATATTATTGAAAGGAAGGAAATATTAATATTATATTTAGTAAGACTAGTATTACTATTGTGTCTTTCATGAGCCCGCCTCCCTAAGCACTCCACCCCTTACTGGGCCCATTAAAAAAAATATTAAGAAACTTTTAAGCAACATGGAGACTTCAAATCGAAAGAAATTAAGAATCACTAAGTTTCGTGGATAACAAATGTTTCTCGAATATTTTAACAACGACTTCTTTAAATATCATATAAGTTATTTATTATACTGTTTGTCGTTCGCGACACAACACTGCGCTAGTAAAAGTGATTCATTAATAACTAACGCAATAATTATATCGTATGGATTTCTTAACGGAGTGCCGGCAACATCGTAGTCGAAGATCGCTACGGTTTTAAGTTCGTAGTCACCTATTGTATTGGTCCCGCCAACAGCAGTCAGTGAAAATTTCGCGGATACATCGGCAGCTATACGAATAGATAATAGTTTTTATAGTAGTTTTTATAGTCTTTAAATTGTATAGTACAAAGTGTAAAACCCACTGACAATGTCTCAACAGAATCCATAATGAGACATACAGTAGATGTGATGATAATGAAGAGTTACAAAATAAAAATAATGTAGGCCTACTTAACTGTACTATCTACTGACAAACCACTGTAATGTAATATAAGCTAGGATAAAACAAATCGACCTTAATAATATTATCAACTGTTGTCAACTTATCATAATATTGTAGGAATACTGTAGGTAGGCCTACTTTCTGCACAGAACTTACAAATACGTTGTCTACAATGAAAGTTTGTTTTTTAACGATTAAATTATAACACGTTGTATCCACTAACTGGTAGAATCTTTAACAGACTCAATAGCGCAGTCTACTCCAGTAGCCGGACTAGCGTAGGATGTCGCTATAAAGTAGACGATAGTTCCCGCACCGGTCTCCTTGTAGTAAGATTGTCTGGGGAAGTTCCCATCTCCGTCGTTTGGGAGTGTCACGTAATCAAATAAGATAGCACATTTAGCGCCTGTAACGTAAAACAAATTTTACATTGGTATAACATCTGTATACAATCATATTATATTCTACAGCAACATGAACAAGAGGAGCTGTAGATTATTGGCACTGACATATTGCAGATAGAGGAGGAAACTGGACGCAATAAAAATCCATCTCTCTCCAGGGGTAATTCGACGCAAATAACAGATGATTACTCTCAAAAATAAAACTGTAACCTGTTCTATTGTGATTAGTTTATTGTTTTGGTTAAAATAACGTGCCACTGTAACCTGCTCCTTTCCATAAATTGATAATTTAACATTGAGGCGGGAAATTAATTCGTCGAGATGGGATTTGCTTCTTTGTTATCGATCCTTCCCTACCTACACAGTTAAAAAAATATGTTCTTAAAAGGTTTTTGTTACCGCAAGCTGTTTATCAGTACATACACCACCGGTGGTGCGGTGGTGGTGGGGTGCCTATTGCGGAATTATTTGGCCTAATGCAGTGTTGGAACTCAATGTAAACTGTATGTTCGATGTCTGACAATTTAGAAATAATGAATGTATTTATTCATATATTTTAATATTAATAAATGAAAACTTGAAATTAACTATATATTAATATTAATATTAATACTGTAAAACGTTTAAAGTATTTACAGTTGTAGTAATTACATACCTGTTGCTATCAGTAGAAATAAAAGGATAACCGAAAGTCTACCAGCCATAAGTAATAAAACTGAAACTAAATATCAGTTACACTGATTATTATATTTAATTTACCATTAGATATTATTGTTAATCTGTCACTAAATTTATAAATTGTCACTAAATATAACTGTAATACGATAAGTAATAATTACTTTATTAATTAATACAATGGTATCTGAGATTTTAAACGGAATACAGTGAAATATTTATTAATTTGGCTATATGTAACAATTTATTATACTTGTATGTATTAAAATACATTGGTTCCAGTTGGCATTGGAACTCATTTACCTATTACGTGAACCCGCGTGCGTGTGACGTCATAATAGTTTGGCAATGTGTGCTAGAACCCGCGTGCGGGTGACGTCATAATTGTTTGGCAATGTGTGTGCTTGAACACAAATGACAAATTAAATAATGGAATTGTATAACAAAAGATTAGATGTACAAACTGATCCTACTTATTTTCTCATCAGCAGAATGTACCGGTAGACCTACAGTAAACAAACAGTCGGCCGAAGTCGGAGGCGACCCGAAGGCTCCTCTTTCGATTGCTTTCAATTTCAATTTTCTATTTCAATAGATTTTTCTTTCAACAATTTCCAAGATTGCATACACTCAGAACATTGGATGAAGGTGATGTTGATGACGGAGTAGTTAGTATAGCCTGCTACTCCGATAGGAAATTGTTTGCGCTTTTGAAGACCTTTGACAGTTTAACCTGCCAAAATTAGAATGTCTTTTAGATGATATATATTCTTTAGCTTTATGACGAGTATTTGATACACTACATTAGCCGAAGCCAGTCTATGCGCAATCATTCACCCGTTGGATATACCCGGGAGACTGAGTTCGGAGCTTAATGATTGATGGTGCAAGCCTACTGTATTATTCGACTGATCGTAATATATAATCTCTGACAAATATTATTCACTTTCGGGAAATATTAACAGTTCCTTTAGGACGTGGCGCTCTAAATATGTAAACAGAGTTATGACTTAAACTAGACACAACGAAAAGGCTATAGATTAACGTATATGGCGCATTCTTTAGGAGATGCTTTGTTATCAGTTACAATCATACACAATGCTGCACAATACTGCACACTAATCTGCCGACCTTCACTAAATTTAGTCACGTATAAAGAGAGCAACAGACAATTTATGTTGGGCATATGAAATAGCATTAGATTTACTTCAAACCACTTAACATAGGTCGCAATCGTTTATCTGTAACCGGTCTCTCTAACCTTTAGTATATCAAGAAGGCGGGGTGTCTGACTATTGATCAGTATTCCGATATAATATTTCATCAACCAATATAATGAATAACCGACAGTAAAAGCAGTAATGTTAAGTAAAATATGTATGATATGGTTCGATTAGTTAAGATATATAACTCGTTAGTTTGATAACAGATATACGTTCTATAATTAAGCCTACTAATGTAAAGCTAAAGAATGCTGATATACGGAGGTGCCAAAAGCCGATGTTCTTAGGCTCTAGGCAAAAACATAACACACTGAACTACTGAGTTCTGTATACACCTCCAACACAGAGGCAAAAAACGCTCTGATTGGTCAACCGAACAACGAGAGAACAAAGAAACAAAGAAATGTCGATGTGGCAATATCAGCTGTTAGCCGTCGTCATGGTAGCGACACTGTTTTCAAGAGTATCTAGCTTATCGCGTCACGAGATTGCGGATTATGTCCTCTAAAGTACAAATACAGTACAAACACAGAAGAAATGACTTTTATGTCCTCTAAAACACCAGTACAGCAAGGACACGGCCTTTTTATGCCTGGCAAACCAACTACAGAGTACTTTAAGGGAAAATAACCGGTTAATGACGCAAAAGCTTTTACACCGCTCCCAGAAAATGGGATTTAAGTCTATAAAATATAACAAATCACAGTTTCTAAAATATAAAAATACTCTAAACAGTTAGTCTTTCTTACGCGGACAGCGTTTATGCAGTTTTTTGAGGCTAGTAAGAGTCCTTTTCTCTTTGGGGCGAGCCACTTTACTAGGAGGGCTGTAACTCCGGGGTGAAGGGTGCAATACAATTGCATCAGAAGGTTTCGGATTGCGATCAGTATATCCGCCGGTCGAGGTACCTGGTTGATCGATATCAACTTCCGTGGAGCGAGGTCGAACAGCCTTTAGGGCGCGCCTCAGGACAGCAGCTCCTACGGGTCCTTGACGGGTTGTCTGGGCAATGGCGGTAGGCGGACCGTGGGTGGTAAGAAACTTCCTTGGTTTAATAGTTCTTCCCAGCTCGTGTTCTCGGGCTCGATATTCGTAGGGCCGTCGAGATACTTCCTGCAACTCAGGGTGCGAGTTGATAAATAAGTCGCCATACTCAGGGTCTTGACGGATATAATTGATCAAATGGTATGAAGTAATATCGTTAGGATTGACGTTCCTACGGTATCTTCTAACAAATTTAGTGGAAATACACTCACCAACACGCTTCATTAGCTCGTAACTCGGTACGCGTGTTTTTTGTTCTACAGACGCTAATAAATAAGGATGGAACACGTAAACTCCCTCGTAAGAGCGTCCAGGGTAGTATCGATGACGGGACTCACAGTGTAAATCCGCGTTAGCTTCCCAAGCTCGGATGTAGCGCAGGGTAATCATTTCATCTACGCTCTCTAAATCGTGATTAAAGGGGCAATTATAACTGGCATGTCCTTTAAGTTGACAGTGGTGGCATTGAGTCATAAATTGGGGGCAGACTGCAAAAATATGAGAGTTATTAAGTCTGCAATACGCACAATATATCTCCATCATTGGTTGTTCGTGGAAGTAGGAACAGGGTACGTCTGAGTCCATAGGAGTGAAATGGTCTCTCGATGCGCATAATCGACAACGTTTTCGAGAAACATAGTTCGCGTGTCGATAATCGTATGCGGTGAGACATTGTGGACCTTGATACCATTCTAAGACGTAGTCGTTATCGCTGCTCCGGGGCGCTGTAGGCTGAATCGCTTCAGCTTCTAAGCATATTGGCTCGTCTTCCAATTGCATAGCTGAGGTAGGTGCGGCTGTCTCCGCAAGCGGACCCACTGTCTGAACTTCGACGACAGAATAACCCGTGGGTATTCGGGGTCTTTGTATAACAGATGAGTGCAAGTTCTGTATACAAACGTCCTGAAAAAGGGCAAATCCCGCGCTGTTTAGCTTCTCCGCCGCTGAGTCTCTCAGGCTGAGTTTGGTCAGAGCGCGGTCCTTGAACTGACTATCAACGTTACGGAACGGAGTCAGAAAGCGCCTGAAACATTCAAAGCGGATGAATTTATTGTGTTCATCTAACTTGGCGAGTTTGGTTCCGAGTATTAAGGGATGGGCGCGTATGGTACGACTGCACACATCGGCTAGCCAACCGGCAAGTGCTGCGTTTTCAAAGATCGTGTATATAGCTAAGGAGGGACGAAGTGGAACACTCATAAAGCTATACACAGCGCCAGGTGCGGTCAATGGTCCATCAAAGTATAAACGAGAATAATGATCTCCGTATACTTGTTGGTAATTTATAGGATTTCCAACCTTGAAATTCCATCCGTATTCTTGAAAGGCAAGATGTCCGATGGAGGTTCGTTGTACTTTGGTAATTCCGCTGGGTGTATTGGCATACGTAGTGCGGAAGAAACCTCGGCCTTCTGCTCAAGGAGCAATCAGCTGAGTATCAACGAAGGGGTATGGAATGTTCTCCATATTCCGAAAGTCGTTCTGTAGGTCTCCATTGATGGTAGTGGTAGAGAGCAGGGGAAGACCTATGTCGTATTCAGAAATATTCCGAAATACGATCTCAGTAGGAGGATTACATCATTCGATGACTATCTCCAAATGAATTTATCCCCAGTGATTAGGGGGTGAACAACCAGATTTATGACACATAATGGTACCAGTTGTTCACAAACCATCCGCGTGTCCTTTCAGTCCTTGTATCACGGTTGTGGACTTAAGGAAATTATTGATGGTTGATTTTCTAATCAACAACGAGAGGGTGGAAGTTGATATCATAAATATCAACAGAATGGTACATGGACAAGAGGTGCGGACACCAATATGAGCATCCAGATTAACAGTAAGGGATGGGAGGTTTATTAAGCGGTGGTATGATCCATACCACGATACAACTAGGATTGGTCGATCGTCTCCCAAAGTTCCGAGCGCATTGGGAAGAGAGGGTGTGACGAAGTGGGTTGTATTTTCAATAGCGATGTATAGAGGGATAAAGGGAGTAAAGAGGAGGGAGGATATAGGGTAGTATCCATAAGATACCACAATGGACCAGTTTTCCGTCACGTCATCATTCATTCTTGTCTTTTAATTGTGACACTGATCACAAGAATTACAAGAAAACGATGAGGGAAGAGAAATTTACAGCCTCCTGAAGGAGACCGCCCGCGAGCACCCATGCCCCGGGGAAAACTATTCACATTATGGACCCTGGACATTAACACACGTCTCTTCTCAAGTGGTTCTCCTATATTTGTCTTTACAAGCCTTCATCCACGTTCCTTCCCTCGAGCTGATTCTGAACAGAGCTCTCGTGTTCTATTCCTGGCCTACTGTTCCGATTCCGCCGGGTATGACATTTAAATAAAACCATTTCCCTTTCGGTATCCACATCGTCCGTATCGTGTAAATCGATAGGGTGGCCGGTAGTTAAGAAGTCCATATACGTACCATTACGATGCGTATAGCGAGCGGTGAACTTTCTATAGTCCAATTCACGCGTAAGTTGCTCCGGGGACATCGACGGTTCGATATAACGACCATCATCCTCCGTAGTAGTTGGACCAGCGTCGCCGTGTATCAAGCTATCGACAAACGCTTGTAAAGGTAGAGTATATCGCTCCCTGATACCAAGATCATCTTCTATCAACTCAGTCATATCTGCTATGAGTTTATCAATATTATAATGAGTCTATATATATTAGGCTAGCGGGCGTCGCTGCCTACCCCTCTTTTGCCCCCGGACAGTATAAGATCCTCAGCGCCGATGTACCGTCGTCGCTGTGCTTTCGCCAACGATGTAGCTACACAACGACAACGATAACCGGCACAAGTCACTTAACTGTCCGTCCCAAAGGCTTAGATGTACTGCAGGTTCTTCTTGGAGAGTTAGGGTTACTTTCACAATTGCGACTCGCTACTGTAAACACACCTTAGTAGTATCATTCACCTACAAACGCACAAATTCAACACAACTGCAACAAACTGCACACATTCGGGCCATTTGTCCGTTAGTCAGTGCCTTCCAGAATGTCACTGTATTTATTATGTATCCTTGGATACTAGCAGTGCGCTATTTATTCCCTATGCTATTCAATGGGGCATGCTTTCTATTGTTCTTTTAACTCACTTCTAATTCTAGCGTGGTTGTTGCCATGGTGACATTATGGAAAGCTAGCGGTAGAATTAGGGTAATTCTCATGCATACAGATCTGGGATGCTATTTAATAGTAATTCTTTAATGGTCAATATCCCCTTTATACATGATTCTATGAATTTTATCGGCTATTGACTATACATTGGAGATTCTCGCACACAAATACACTTAATAGAGTGAATCTCCGCTCCCATGATCTATTAATTAATGGAATTTTGGGAATGTTATAAATTGTACAAAATGACAATTTATTAAATTCATTGAAATATATGAATTTAAATTTATTCCCGTAAATTTTATTTAATGTTAAATAGACACAATTTTATTCCAGAACATGTCTGGGGACTGGGATCCATGATTCTAGGAATTTTGTCCTTTTAAGAGCATCGGTAAGTGCTACGATATCTTAATCGACTAGAATTTTAAAGGATCTGATATTTGACAGATTTTTGTAAATATTAATAATTAATATTTAGGATGAGCACCAGTTTATTCCAGAACTTGTCTGGGGACGTTAACCATTGATTCTAGAAATTTGTCTTTCAAGTATATCGGTGGGTGCCGCGATATCTTAATCGACTAGAATTACAGATGGTCAAAGGGTTTAACAGATTTATTTTGCGTTATACGCTACTGTTAAAGGGACATCACGCTACTATATGTATTATTTAATATACGGTATGAGAGCAATATCGCACGAAGCAATGTCAGTGTGAAGAGGCAAGTCGTTTCCAAGGTCTACCCAGAGCTTGGTTTAGCCGAGACACGAGGATCTGAACTTTGCATTCCTAATACTCTGCCTACCAATAATACTTGAATATAGTAGTGGCTTTATTGTACTTTAATAAGTACGGATATTTCATCTTACTGTAGTCACGTATTTATAATATGATACGGACAGTAAGGAAAGAGAAAAAGAATTATTTCTCGCCGTCGCACTAAATATATAATATACGTAATTAAATAATAAACGCGAATATATATTGCACTAATTTACTAAATAATCTCTAAAATACCATACTACTAAATAAAATTAAATAAAACGATTAAAATAAAATTACATAATAATACATACATAAATATAAAAATAAAACAAATACAAATATAAAGTAATATGGTCACACACCCACTCCAGCCGTTGTTAAGTTGGGGAGTCCCTAGATGTTTGTTGGATTAGGGAGGTGGTCGTGGGAAGAGTATCTTGTCTCCCATAGTTTCCGGAGAGTTCTCTGTCTCTTTCCAGTAAACATAAACGTCCCACCGGGCGATTGAGCTGCTGCGTCTTGAAGACAATTCCCGGTTTCTTGAAGTTACGTCGCATGACGACGAGTTCTACCGATCGCACCAAACCGTCATCCGAGATGTGGGTCTCGATTATACGACCTGTCTGCCACCTCTTACGTGGAAGATCTACATCCACAATAAGAACCATGTCTCCAGCGCTGACGTTTTCTTGCTGCGCAAACCACTTAGTTCGAAGTTGTAGCGTGGGCAGATAATGTTTTTCGAAATGGTCAGCGAAACGACGGGATAACAACTGCATGAGTTGCCAAGTTTGTCGGCAGTATTCGTCTCCGTCTGTGATTTCCGATTGTGGGAGCATGGCTACAGGTTTCTTCAGTAGGAAGTGCGCGGGTGTTAGCGCTTCCAGGGAATCGGGACTCGATGAGACTGGCATAAGCGGTCTCTCGTTGAGATAGGCGGCGATTTCTTCCATTAACGTCCGCAAAAGTTCGTCGGTGAGATAAGCGCGACAAGGCACTATAAAATGAAATGCCGTCTTCACACTTCTTATTAATCTCTCCCAACTTCCTCCCCACCAAGGGGCGTCGGCGGTGTTGAAGGTCCAACTAGACGCTGTTACTCGTAGTTGGTCGTCCACCTGTCTTTGGTTCCAATCTTTGACGTAAGCTTTGATTTCATTGTTGGCACCAATGAAGTTTGTTCCCTTATCAGATCTCATCGTGTTACTAGTGCCAAAGCGAGCGATCTGTTGTCGTAAGCTTAATAGAAAGCTGTTGGTAGATAAATCGTTCACCATATCGAGATGGATGGCTCTACAAGTCATACAAACAAAGATTACACACCATCTCTTGACTATAGTCCTAGCACGATATACTTCAATAGGGCCAAATAAATCCACACCGGTATTAGTAAAGGGTGGTTCATAAAAGCTTACTCGTTCCCTAGGTAATTCTGCCTCTCTCTGTGTTAAAGGCCTACTGAATGCTTTCCTACAGGGTATACAGTTCCTAAGAACTTGGTTCAGAGCTCTACGGGGTTTATAAAAATAATAGCGAGTTCGAATTTCTCTAAGAACTCGTTCTCTACCAGCATGATAAAGTTTGCTGTGAACATCTACAATCATCTTGACTTGTATTTAAAGATTTCTAATGAGTATGGGGAACTTAGTATCAAAGGATAATGGGGCATTCGTTAACCTTCCTCCAACACGTATCAACCCATCTATCATTGTGCTAGAGAAACGATCCCTTAAACGCATCTGAGGATTTCTCAACAACAGGAAATACTTATCGGAATTTTCATAACATTGTAAGAGTCTCAGCATCTGTTTGTTGGTTTCTTCATGCTCCTGATAACTGATCTTCTCCTTCAGAAACTTGTCGGGT
>JAUCBJ010000862.1:0-59330 GCA_032718475.1 Nemertoderma westbladi | reverse complement strand
CCGAGTTTCATTTGAAAGAAATGTGATATGCAGAAATTGTTTACGTTTATTTACGAAATGCTCAAGTATTCATTGTTTTCTGCAAAATGCGACGAAGGCAACTTTTCAGGATATACATCGTATTGGAATGTTATCTAGTTTAGGTTGTATTAGGTTAAACAAAAATGATAAGCCGTGTAAGGCATATTGTTGAAAGGCTCATGGGTGGCAACCAAAATGGATTCCGAAAAAGTAGATAATCTGAGGAAAGACAGACATAAATCCATAATCTCTGTGGACTTCTTCAATGTTTTATATTGACCGCTCTTTAGTGTATGACTTTATTTAATTCACTACCAATTATTCCTTCATTTACATTTTACGATTCTCAGATGTTGGTTTCGATTTCAAACTCTTACTGTATCAAAGGGTGGGTGAATTTCCAGTAGTTTTTGTTACAAACGGGACTAAACAAGTGGGATTTTATCAGGTTACATGTACGTAGTCTACGTAGATGATACAGGATGTCAACTTAATTAATTAATAACCCTAGATGTAACCACATAATGTACGCTGACAACATATCTTTAGCCTCTAATTACATAACGCATTTGGGGTAGGATAAGTAGTAAATATAGTTATCCCCTTTATGTAAAAATCTCTGGTTCGGTATGAAAATAAATCTTGGTCCGATCAAATATATTTTTCTTGGTCCTTGGAAGTAAAAATGTATGTAATTTATCTTATCTGTAATTTAATTTATGTTAAGAAACCTACGTTTACACAGACCTTTAATCATTTAAAAATAGCCCCGTAGATAGAATCAATATCAATGGTAAACCGGTAGACACCGAAAGTAAGTCCGATAACTAACGATAATTATGAAATCCTTAACCAATTATCAAATCTGTACAGAAGGGTGAACCTTTTAATAAGTAGGTTTGGACCAACTGTTCGAGAATAGTTAAAATAAAACTCTTTGAGTTTTTAAGCACTCATATTTTCTGTAACACCCTATTGGCGAGAAGTAATGATTTCTCGTCAGCTCAATAAACTACGATACTATTATCACAAAATTTGTTGGTTTTAGTTATGAGTCTTGATTGCTTGTTGTGTATCATACTTGTGTGACCGGTACTCTGCCACGTGAGTGAGTAACCATCACTTGTGTGGTATACTACCGGTACTCTGCCACGGGAGTGAGTAACCATCACTTGTGTGGTATACTACCGGTACTCTGCCACGGGAGTGAGTAACCATCACATTGCGGTATACTACCGGTACTCTGCCACGTGAGTAAATAACCATCAGTTGTGTGGTATACTACCGGTACTCTGCCACGGGAGTGAGTAACCATCACTTGTCTGGTATACTACCGGTACTCTGCCACGGGAGTGAGTAACCATCACTTGTATGGTATACTACCGGTACTCTGCCACGGGAGTGAGTAACCATCACTTGTGTGGTATACTACGGGTACTCTGCCACGTGAGTGAGTAACCATCACGTGTGTGGTATACTACGGGTACTCTGCCACGTGAGTGAGTAACCATCACTTGTGTGGTATACTACCGGTGCTCTGCCACGTGAGTGAGTAACCATCACTTGTATGGTATACTACGGGTACTCTGCCACGTGAGTGAGTAACCATCACTTGTGTGGTATACTACGGGTACTCTGCCACGGGAGTGAGTAACCATTACTTGTGTGGTATACTACCGGTACTCTGCCAGCTGCCACGGGAGTGAGTAACCATCACATTGCGGTATACTACCGGTACTCTGCCACGTGAGTAAATAACCATCAGTTGTGTGGTATACTACCGGTACTCTGCCACGGGAGTGAGTAACCATCACTTGTGTGGTATACTACCGGTACTCTGCCACGGGAGTGAGTAACCATCACATTGCGGTATACTACCGGTACACTGCCACGTGAGTGAGTAACCATCACTTGTGTGGTATACTACCTGTACTCTGCCACGTGAGTGAGTAACCATCACTTGTGTGGTATACTACCGGTACTCTGCCACGGGAGTGAGTAACCATCACATTGCGGTATACTACCGGTACACTGCCACGTGAGTGAGTAACCATCACTTGTGTGGTATACTACCGGTACTCTGCCACGTGAGTGAGTAACCATCACTTGTATGGTATACTACCGGTACTCTGACCCATGAGTGAGTAACCATCACTTGTGTGGTATACTACCGGTACTCTGCCACGTGAGTGAGTAACCATCACTTGTATGGTATACTACGGGTACTTTGCCACGTGAGTGAGTAACCATCACTTGTGTGGTATACTACGGGTACTCTGCCACGTGAGTGAGTAACCATCACTTGTGTGGTATACTACCGGTACTCTACCACGTGAGTGATTAACCATCACTTGTGTGGTATACTACCGGTACTCTGCCACGTGAGTGAGTAACCATCACTTGTATGGTATACTACCGGTACTCTGCCACGTGAGTGAGTAACCATCACTTGTGTGGTATACTACCGGTACTCTGCCACGTGAGTGAGTAACCATCACGTGTATGGTATACTACGGGTACTCTGCCACGTGAGTGAGTAACCATCACTTGTGTGGTATACTACGGGTACTCTGCCACGTGAGTAAGTAACCATCACTTGTGTGGTATACTACCGGTACTCTACCACGGGAGTGAGTAACCATTACTTGTGTGGTATACTACCGGTACTCTGCCACGGGAGTGAGTAACCATAACATTGCGGTATACTACCGGTACTCTGCCACGTGAGTAAATAACCATCAGTTGTGTGGTATACTACCGGTACTCTGCCACGGGAGTGAGTAACCATCACTTGTGTGGTATACTACCGGTACTCTACCACGGGAGTGAGTAACCATTACTTGTGTGGTATACTACGGGTACTCTGCCATGTGAGTGAGTAACCATCACATTGCGGTATACTACCGGTACTCTGCCACGTGAGTAAATAACCATCAGTTGTGTGGTATACTACCGGTACTCTGCCACGGGAGTGAGTAACCATCACTTGTGTGGTATACTACCGGTACTCTGCCACGGGAGTGAGTAACCATCACTTGTGTGGTATACTACCGGTACTCTACCACGGGAGTGAGTAACCATTACTTGTGTGGTATACTACCGGTACTCTGCCACGGGAGTGAGTAACCATCAGTTGTGTGGTATACTACCGGTACTCTGCCACGGGAGTGAGTAACCATCACTTGTGTGGTATACTACCGGTACTCTGCCACGGGAGTGAGTAACCATCACATTGCGGTATACTACGGGTACTCTGCCACGTGAGTGAGTAACCATCACTTGTGTGGTATACTACCGGTACTCTGCCACGTGAGTAAATAACCATCAGTTGTGTGGTATACTACCGGTACTCTGCCACGGGAGTGAGTAACCATCAGTTGTGTGGTATACTACCGGTACTCTGCCACGGGAGTGAGTAACCATCACTTGTGTGGTATACTACCGGTACTCTGCCACGGGAGTGAGTAACCATCACATTGCGGTATACTACCGGTACTCTGCCACGTGAGTGAGTAACCATCACTTGTGTGGTATACTACCGGTACTCTGCCACGTGAGTGAGTAACCATCACTTGTATGGTATACTACGGGTACTCTGCCACGTGAGTGAGTAACCATCACTTGTGTGGTATACTACGGGTACTCTGCCACGTGAGTGAGTAACCATCACTTGTGTGGTATACTACCGGTACTCTGCCACGTGAGTGAGTAACCATCACTTGTGTGGTATACTACCGGTACTCTGCCACGGGAGTGAGTAACCATCACTTGTGTGGTATACTACCGGTACTCTGCCACGGGAGTGAGTAACCATCACATTGCGGTATACTACCGGTACTCTGCCACGTGAGTGAGTAACCATCACTTGTGTGGTATACTACCGGTACTCTGCCACGTGAGTGAGTAACCATCACTTGTATGGTATACTACGGGTACTCTGCCACGTGAGTGAGTAACCATCACTTGTGTGGTATACTACCGGTACTCTGCCACGTGAGTGAGTAACCATCACTTGTGTGGTATACTACCGGTACTCTGCCACGTGAGTGAGTAACCATCACTTGTATGGTATACTACGGGTACTCTGCCACGTGAGTGAGTAACCATCACTTGTGTGGTATACTACGGGTACTCTGCCACGTGAGTGAGTAACCATCACTTGTGTGGTATACTACCGGTGCTCTGCCACGTGAGTGAGTAACCATCACTTGTATGGTATACTACGGGTACTCTGCCACGGGAGTGAGTATACCCATCACTTGTGTGGTATACTACCGGTACTCTGCCACGGGAGTGAGTAACCATCACATTGCGGTATACTACCGGTACTCTGCCACGTGAGTAAATAACCATCAGTTGTGTGGTATACTACCGGTACTCTGCCACGGGAGTGAGTAACCATCACATTGCGGTATACTACCGGTACTCTGCCACGTGAGTAAATAACCATCACTTGTGTGGTATACTACCGGTACTCTGCCACGGGAGTGAGTAACCATCACTTGTATGGTATACTACGGGTACTCTGCCACGTGAGTGAGTAACCATCACTTGTGTGGTATACTACCGGTACTCTGCCACGTGAGTGAGTAACCATCACTTGTATGGTATACTACGGGTACTCTGCCACGTGAGTGAGTAACCATCACTTGTGTGGTATACTACCGGTACTCTGCCACGGGAGTGAGTAACCATCACATTGCGGTATACTACCGGTATTCTTCCACGCGAGTGAGTAACCATCACTTGTGTGGTAGACAACCGGTACTCTGCCACGGGGGTGAGTGACCATCACTTGTGTGGTATACTACGGGTACTCTGCCACGGGAGTGAGTAACCATCACTTGTGTGGTATACTACCGGTGCTCTGCCACGTGAGTGAGTAACCATCACTTGTATGGTATACTACGGGTACTCTGCCACGTGAGTGAGTAACCATCACTTGTGTGGTATACTACCGGTACTCTGCCACGTGAGTGAGTAACCATCACTTGTGTGGTATACTACCGGTACTCTGCCACGGGAGTGAGTAACCATCACTTGTGTGGTATACTACCGGTACTCTGCCACGGGAGTGAGTAACCATCACATTCCGGTATACTACCGGTACTCTGCCACGTGAGTGAGTAACCATCACTTGTGTGGTATACTACCGGTACTCTGCCACGTGAGTGAGTAACCATCACTTGTATGGTATACTACGGGTACTCGGCCACGGGAGTGAGTAACCATCACTTGTGTGGTATACTACGGGTACTCTGCCACGTGAGTGAGTAACCATCACTTGTGTGGTATACTACCGGTACTCTGCCACGTGAGTGAGTAACCATCACTTGTATGGTATACTACGGGTACTCTGCCACGGGAGTGAGTAACCATCACTTGTGTGGTATACTACCGGTACTCTGCCACGTGAGTGAGTAACCATCACTTGTATGGTATACTACGGGTACTCTGCCACGTGAGTGAGTAACCATCACTTGTGTGGTAGACAACCGGTACTCTGCCACGGGGGTGAGTGACCATCACTTGTGTGGTATACTACGGGTACTCTGCCACGTGAGTGAGTAACCATCACTTGTGTGGTATACTACCGGTACTCTGCCACGTGAGTAAATAACCATCAGTTGTGTGGTATACTACCGGTACTCTGCCACGGGAGTGAGTAACCATCACTTGTGTGGTATACTACCGGTACTCTGCCACGGGAGTGAGTAACCATCACATTGCGGTATACTACCGGTACTCTGCCACGTGAGTGAGTAACCATCACTTGTGTGGTATACTACCGGTACTCTGCCACGTGAGTGAGTAATCATCACTTGTATGGTATACTACGGGTACTCTGCCACGGGAGTGAGTATACCCATCACTTGTGTGGTATACTACCGGTACTCTGCCACGTGAGTGAGTAACCATCACATTGCGGTATACTACCGGTATTCTTCCACACGAGTGAGTAACCATCACTTGTGTGGTAGACAACCGGTACTCTGCCACGTGAGTGAGTAACCATCACTTGTGTGGTAACTACGGGTACTCTGCCACGTGAGTGAGTAACCATCACATTGCGGTATACTACCGGTATTCTTCCACGCGAGTGAGTAACCATCACTTGTGTGGTAGACAACCGGTACTCTGCCACGTGAGTGAGTAACCATCACTTGTGTGGTATACTACCGGTACTCTGCCACGTGAGTGAGTAACCATCACTTGTATGGTATACTACCGGTACTCTGCCACGTGAGTGAGTAACCATCACTTGTGTGGTATACTACCGGTGCTCTGCCACGTGAGTGAGTAACCATCACTTGTATGGTATACTACGGGTACTCTGCCACGTGAGTGAGTAACCATCACTTGTGTGGTATACTACCGGTACTCTGCCACGTGAGTGAGTAACCATCACTTGTGTGGTATACTACCGGTACTCTGCCACGTGAGTGAGTAACCATCACTTGTATGGTATACTACGGGTACTCTGCCACGTGAGTGAGTAACCATCACTTGTGTGGTATACTACCGGTGCTCTGCCACGTGAGTGAGTAACCATCACTTGTGTGGTATACTACCGGTACTCTGCCACGTGAGTGAGTAACCATCACTTGTGTGGTATACTACCGGTACTCTGCCACGTGAGTGAGTAACCATCACTTGTATGGTATACTACGGGTACTCTGCCACGTGAGTGAGTAACCATCACTTGTATGGTATACTACGGGTACTCTGCCACGGGAGTGAGTAACCATCACTTGTGTGGTATACTACGGGTACTCTGCCACGTGAGTGAGTAACCATCACTTGTGTGGTATACTACCGGTACTCTGCCACGTGAGTGAGTAACCATCATTTGTATGGTATACTACGGGTACTCTGCCACGTGAGTGAGTAACCATCACTTGTGTGGTATACTACCGGTACTCTGCCACGTGAGTGAGTAACTATCACTTGTATGGTATACTACGGGTACTCTGCCACGTGAGTGAGTAACCATCACTTGTGTGGTAGACAACCGGTACTCTGCCACGGGGGTGAGTGACCATCACTTGTGTGGTATACTACGGGTACTCTGCCACGTGAGTGAGTAACCATCACTTGTGTGGTATACTACCGGTACTCTGCCACGTGAGTAAATAACCATCAGTTGTGTGGTATACTACCGGTACTCTGCCACGGGAGTGAGTAACCATCACTTGTGTGGTATACTACCGGTACTCTGCCACGGGAGTGAGTAACCATCACATTGCGGTATACTACCGGTACTCTGCCACGTGAGTGAGTAACCATCACTTGTGTGGTATACTACCGGTACTCTGCCACGTGAGTGAGTAATCATCACTTGTATGGTATACTACAGTGACTCAGGTCAGGTCAGGTATTCTAGGTCATTGATCAAGAAAACTTGCCACCTCCATGCAGCATAAAGGAGGTGCCACCTGTAGCTGCATAGACCCTCTTACTAGGGCAAATCTGGTCCTGTAACTAGGACCCCCTTCGTTCGGGGATAAGGACGCCCTTGGTCCTGGATTAAGGACCCATATACTTGGCTGCAGGGGTATATGGCCTGACCAGGCAGATGGTGATCTACCAATGGCTGGTCAGGAGTAGAGTGTTCTCATGTCCACTCTGAGAGCACTTCACTGCGACCTGAACCTGGCAGCAAGGGTACAGGGCATGACCCAGCAGATGAGCTGCAACAGCCAATGGTGGGTCATGTGCGCCAGAGTAGATATGGGTGATGGGCCTCATATCTGACTCCATTGCGACACCCACCCTGTGGAATGGCAAACCAGGGTGTGGTATTTGCCCCGAGAGCTGACTCGGCAAAAAAGCACCCCCCAACCCCCACTATGGATTACATTAGCAATGCGGAGGTCCGGCCACTAGAGGCCAGTGGAATTACCGGACACAATCGGCCTCACAGGCGTCAGTTAACTCCTGACCGGCTGCCTGTCTCACCCCCTACTGGAGAGAGAGCAGCCAACAATTCTTTGAGTCCCTTTCCTGATGACCTTTCTGGCCCAAACCCTGGGTCACCAGGAAGGCCAGATTGTGATGGGGAGAGGGATTCTGGAGTTGGAGGCTACTCTCATGTTCCACCCCGACCAACAAAGCCATTGGTGAATCTGAGGCAAGTCACAAGACTAGCCTCAGTAAACACCCTAACACTCGGGTCCCCAATGCGACAAGGTGAGCTGACTGCCTTGGCAGATAAGCTTTCTCTTAGCGCAGTGGGTGTTCAAGAGCACCGAATGCAGACTGGACAGACTGATGAGGTTCTGATTAAGGACATGGGGGGCGGTTGGCGACTCGCCCTTGCGTCAGCAGATGATAGTGGCAATGGTGGAATTGGTCTATTGATGAATCCAACTGCACATGCAGCATTGGACAAAATAGACCAAATCTCTAACCGCATCATCCGTTGCCACTTCTCATGTTCTGGAAGACTGGCTAAGAAGTTTCCTAAGGTGGTTCTGATTGTGTGCTACTCTCCAACTAGTGTTGCCCCTGTAGAGGAGGTGGAAAATTTCTACCACAATCTACAAGCAGCTACTGATGGAGTGGATCAGCATGCATTCTTAACATTCCTGGGAGACTTTAATGCAAGTCTGCATCAATCACCTACATCGCCCTGGGTCTATAGCAATAGTGTTAACCGAAATTCTGTCCATCTTCAGGATTTTATCTCTGGAAATGGATTGTTTTCGGCTGGAACCCAGTTCAAGAAGCGAACTGGAAAGCTATGGACTCATAGTGGACCCAGTGGTCACAAGTCCCAGATAGACCATATTCTGTTTCGTAGGAAATACAGGAGCTCTATACAAGACTGTAATGCATTTACACTTCGACCCTTCTCCAGTGATCACCGCCTTATTGTGGCCAAGGTAAGACTTAGTCTGCGTGCTAGCAGAACAACGAAATCTGCCTTGCCGCGGCATGACTGGTCCTCTCTGTTGCAACAGCCAAGTGTGAGATCCAGCTTCACACTACAGCTGAGCAACAGGTATGAGGCTCTTGCCTCTGAGGCGGCAGATCACTGTGAGGGCTATACTGCCTTTACAGAAGCAGTTAAGTTAGCAGCTGCAGAAACAGTTCCTGTATACCCTCGAAACAAGAAAAGGGCCCCCTGGACTGACAACAAAATTCAGAAGTGCCGAAATGACCTTCATAAGGCGCAGAAAGAGTCCCGACTCAAACAGACTACAGCGGCCAAGAATGCAGTTAAGGCTGCTTCTAGGTCCCTGAACAGGCAGTACTCTGCTAATCTACAGGAGCTAATAAACCAACAGGTTGATGCCATCAATGATGCTGACGACAGCAGGCAATCATCCCAGGCATGGAAATCGATCAATCTGCTTACTGGGCGGAAAAGCCAACCAACCACCAAGGTTAAGGCTGAATCACCAGCCGATCGCCTCAATGGTTGGAAAGCCCACTTTGAAAAGCTCCTCAATAATGACAGGGTATTGCCTGATAACTTTATAGAAGTAAAAGTGTCTGAGTCTGTACTCCCAGATATTCCCATTGGCGATATCTCCTTTGCAGAAGTGAAGGCTGCTGCAAAGAGCATTAAGACCAATCGTGCCAGTGGAGTAGATGGTGTTCCCCCTGAGGTCTTTAAAATACCTGAGTGTTTAAAGCTCATCTATCCCATCATAGTAGACATGTACCGAACAACAAGAGTCCCACAAGAAATGAAAACAAATAAGTTGGTGCCAGTTCCCAAGAAGGGCAACCTAACACTCTATGGTTCTTTTCGGGGAATCTCATTGATCTCGATTGCTGCAAAGCTATACAATAGGATTCTATTAAATCGCATCAGGGATCCCATTGAGAGACTGCTCCGTGGAAATCAGAATGGGTTCCGTAAAGGTCGTGGGACCATGGAGCCCATTTTGGCACTTAGAAGGATAATTGAAGAGTTATCAAAAAAGAAAGACAGGCATCTGGCTGTTATCTTTGTTGACTTCTTCAAGGCCTTTGATTCAGTCTCTCGCTCACGTATGTTCACCATACTTTCATTATATGGGATTCCTGATGAAATTATTGCAGCAATCAGATCAGTATACGATGGTTCGACAACATTTGTGTCTACTGTTGATGGTGACACAGAACCATTTGAAGTGTTATGGGGCGTCCTCCAAGGAGACACACTTGCACCATTCTTGTTCATTATTGTGGTTGACTATGTTCTACGCATGTCCTTAGATCATTATAATGATGATGGGGTGATGATAACTCCACCTACTGGCTCCAGAAGTCGAGGAAATCCTGCCAAGTACCTAACTGATCTAGACTTTGCTGATGACTTAGGAGTACTCTCAGAATCATTAGAGGGAGCCCAACGGCTCCTCAGCTCATTAGAACATGCTGCTTCTAGTGTTGGTCTTTTTATTAACTCCAGAAAGACCAAAATTCTGACAGTTAACTTTGAAAGTCCTCAGCAAGTCTCTGATAGGATGAGCATAAGCTCAAAGGATGGTATGCTTGAGCATGTGGACGACTTCTGTTACCTGGGATCATGGATCCGGAAGTCAGGTGAGGACCTTCGAATACGTAAGGGAAAGGCATGGGCAGCCTTGAATAGGCTTTCCAGGATTTGGAAGTCACCGAGAATTAATCGGAAACTTAAGGTCCGATTATTTAGAGCAGCAGTAGTTCCAGTACTCCTCTACGGGAGTCCATGCTGGGCTCTAACTGCTGAGGACACCAAATCTCTGGATGTCACATTCACAAGAATGCTACGCCGGGTTCATTGTGTCAAGTACAATGCACACATCTCCAACCAGACACTATATAACATTGGAGGTGTCTCATTGGTTCCCCCAAGCTTGACACTAGAACAAAATCGCCTCCGCTTTGCAGGACATTGCTTTCGCCGTGAGGACCAGCCAGTGCATAATCTTGTACTTTGGCAGCCTCATGGAGTGAATAAGCATGGTGGACAGCCCATGACTTTCTTGAGACGCATCTTAAAGGACACTGGCCTTAAAGATGCGGATGATCTAGCAAATGTCATGGGTGATAGGGAGTTGTGGCGGTGCAATTTTGTTGACAAGCCGGCACAGCATTCTTAAAAATGCAGCTGCAATGCAGCATGCCGATCCTAGTAGTAGTGTGGTATACTACCGGTACTCTGCCACGGGAGTGAGTAACCATCACATTGCGGTATACTACCGGTACTCTGCCACGTGAGTGAGTAACCATCACTTGTGTGGTATACTACCGGTACTCTGCCACGTGAGTGAGTAATCATCACTTGTATGGTATACTACGGGTACTCTGCCACGGGAGTGAGTATACCCATCACTTGTGTGGTATACTACCGGTACTCTGCCACGTGAGTGAGTAACCATCACATTGCGGTATACTACCGGTATTCTTCCACGCGAGTGAGTAACCATCACTTGTGTGGTAGACAACCGGTACTCTGCCACGTGAGTGAGTAACCATCACTTGTGAGGTAACTACGGGTACTCTGCCACGTGAGTGAGTAACCATCACATTGCGGTATACTACCGGTATTCTTCCACGCGAGTGAGTAACCATCACTTGTGTGGTAGACAACCGGTACTCTGCCACGTGAGTGAGTAACCATCACTTGTGTGGTATACTACCGGTACTCTGCCACGGGAGTGAGTAACCATCACTTGTATGGTATACTACCGGTACTCTGCCACGTGAGTGAGTAACCATCACTTGTGTGGTATACTACCGGTGCTCTGCCACGTGAGTGAGTAACCATCACTTGTATGGTATACTACGGGTACTCTGCCACGTGAGTGAGTAACCATCACTTGTGTGGTATACTACGGGTACTCTGCCACGTGAGTGAGTAACCATCACTTGTATGGTATACTACGGGTACTCTGCCACGTGAGTGAGTAACCATCACTTGTGTGGTATACTACCGGTGCTCTGCCACGTGAGTGAGTAACCATCACTTGTATGGTATACTACCGGTACTCTGCCACGGGAGTGAGTAACCATCACTTGTGTGGTATACTACGGGTACTCTGCCACGTGAGTGAGTAACCATCACTTGTATGGTATACTACCGGTACTCTGCCACGTGAGTGAGTAACCATCACTTGTATGGTATACTACGGGTACTCTGCCACGTGAGTGAGTAACCATCACTTGTGTGGTATACTACCGGTGCTCTGCCACGTGAGTGAGCAACCATCACTTGTATGGTATACTACCGGTACTCTGCCACGGGAGTGAGTAACCATCACTTGTGTGGTATACTACTGGTACTCTGCCACGGGAGTGAGTAACCATCACTTGTGTGGTATACTACGGGTACTCTGCCACGTGAGTGAGTAACCATCACTTGTGTGGTATACTACGGGTACTCTGCCACGGGAGTGAGTAACCATCACTTGTGTGGTATACTACCGGTACTCTGCCACGGGAGTGAGTAACCATCACTTGTGCGATGTGTACATTTTGTTAAAGTTCGCCTGACTTTTTTATTATTGTCACCACTATTATGAACTTCAGTTATTGATGTACCGGTACTATACAGTATATTATTAACATTAATATACAAATCGTTATTTACAATCCCACTATATGGTCACTATATAAATTGTCTTCAGGTAATGAACATATTGTTCTTGTACTTGTAATGAACCAATTTATAATAATAAAAACTGACAATAGTTGTTGTTTTTTAGAGCATAGAGTTTAATCTTTCACTTTTAAAGGGTTCGGGTCGTCAATTTTCCTTAAATCAACGGCCTCCTTTTGATGGATAACTCCTCCTTCCGTTGTTGTTAGCCAACGTGTTGTCCCAGTTAGTTTATTATAGCAATAAACTCTACCGCTGCCTGAAACGCAAATAACAACCCAATTAAACAACCACCTAGAGGGCCTATGTAAAATTTATAAATAAAAATTTAAATAATACAATAAGTGATGCCGCTGCTAGAACTCTGTGGCCATGGACGCCCTAGTTGAGCAAACAGCATGTCGGTGCTACACTATAGATATATATGGATGTAAGCTATACGTGTGAAAAAAAGTTGTAGATCTACATAGAGTATGATATAAACTTACTTGAATCAATGGCTTTAACCGTAGAGTATATGATATGAACTTACTTGGATCAATGGCTTTACCAGTAGAGTATATGATATGAACTTACTTGGATCAATGGCTTTACCAGTAGAGTATGATATGAACTTACTTGGATCAATGGCTTTACCAGTAGAGTATGATATGAACTTACTTGGATCAATGGCTTTACCAGTAGAGTATGATATGAACTTACTTGGATCAATGGCTTTGCCAGTAGAGTATATGATATGAACTTACTTGGATCAATGGCTTTACCAGTAGAGTATGATATGAACTTACTTGGATCAATGGCTTTAACCGTAGAGTATATGATATGAACTTACTTGGATCAATGGCTTTACCAGTAGAGTATGATATGAACTTACTTGGATCAATGGCTTTAACCGTAGAGTATATGATATGAACTTACTTGGATCAATGGCTTTACCAGTAGAGTATGATATTAACTTACTTGGATCAATGGCTTTACCAGTAGAGTATGATATGAACTTACTTGGATCAATGGCTTTACCAGTAGAGTATGATATGAACTTACTTGAATCAATGGCTTTACCAGTAGAGTATGATATGAACATACTTGGATCAATGGCTTTACCAGTAGAGTATGATATGAACTTACTTGGATCAATGGCTTTGCCAGTAGAGTATATGATATGAACTTACTTGGATCAATGGCTTTAACCGTAGAGTATATGATATGAACTTACTTGGATCAATGGCTTTACCAGTAGAGTATGATATTAACTTACTTGGATCAATGGCTTTACCAGTAGAGTATGATATGAACTTACTTGGATCAATGGCTTTACCAGTAGAGTATGATATGAACTTACTTGAATCAATGGCTTTACCAGTAGAGTATGATATAAACTTACTTGAATCAATGGCTTTACCAGTAGAGTATGATATGAACTTACTTGGATCAATGGCTTTGCCAGTAGAGTATATGATATGAACTTACTTGGATCAATGGCTTTAACCGTAGAGTATATGATATGAACTTACTTGGATCAATGGCTTTACCAGTAGAGTATGATATGAACTTACTTGGATCAATGGCTTTGCCAGTAGAGTATATGATATGAACTTACTTGGATCAATGGCTTTAACCGTAGAGTATATGATATGAACTTACTTGGATCAATGGCTTTACCAGTAGAGTATGATATGAACTTACTTGGATCAATGGCTTTACCAGTAGAGTATGATATGAACTTACTTGGATCAATGGCTTTACCAGTAGAGTATATGATATGAACTTACTTGGATCAATGGCTTTACCAGTAGAGTATATGATATGAACTTACTTGGATCAATGGCTTTAACCGTAGAGTATATGATATGAACTTACTTGGATCAATGGCTTTACCAGTAGAGTATGATATTAACTTACTTGGATCAATGGCTTTAACCGTAGAGTATATGATATGAACTTACTTGGATCAATGGCTTTACCAGTAGAGTATGATATTAACTTACTTGGATCAATGGCTTTACCAGTAGAGTATATGATATAAACTTACTTGGATCAATGGCTTTACCCGACGCCAATTTATTCATTGTCATGACTTTTCTTATTGTCTTTTTGAACTTTTTCTTTCCTTCACGTTTTGGCTGTAAAAAAGTTTATATATATGTAACCGTTTATATACTCCACAAATAGATTATAGACTAATATACAATACACCAGTCTGCATCAACAAGCTAAATACATATCAAAGTCTAGTTTAATATCAATATAGTTTTTCCATTACAATGATATTGAGTTATTCAATAATGGAATCTTACCAAACTTTGTGGGAGACTATTTGTAAATAATAATAGACCACATAGCTTACACACAATATTATTATCGATATAAATGTTTTACCTTGGGTTTAGGCTGCTCCGGCTGCAAGAAAAATAAAATATATGTAAGATTTATAACTATCATGAAGTAATGAACTGTTTCTAGCTTCTTTCTACATGTAAGAATCGATAAGAGATAACTTATCAATAAGAGATAACTTCTCTATAAGAGATAACTTCTCAATAAGAGATAACTTCTCTATAAGAGATAACTTCTCAATAAGAGATAACTTCTCTATAAGAGATAACTTCTCTATATCAGATAACTTCTCCATAAGAGATGACTTCTCAATAAGAGATAACTTATCTGTAAGAGATAACTTCTCTATAAGAGATAACTCTCTATAAGAGATAACTCTCGATAAGAGCTAACTTATCAATAAGAGATAACTTCTCAATAAGAGATAACTTCTCTATATCAGATAACTTCTCTATAAGAGATGACTTCTCAATAAGAGATAACTTATCTGTAAGAGATAACTTCTCTATAAGAGATAACTTATCTATAAGAGATAAATTCTATAAGAGATAACTTCTCAATAAGAGATAACTTCTCGATAAGAGATAACTTCTCAATAAGAGATAACTTCTCTATATCAGATAACTTCTCTATAAGAGATGACTTCTCAATAAGAGATAACTTATCTGTAAGAGATAACTTCTCTATAAGAGATAACTCTCTATAAGAGATAACTCTCGATAAGAGCTAACTTCTCAATAAGAGATAACTTCTCTATAAGAGATAACATCTATATAAGAGATAACTTCTCAATAAGAGATAACTTATCTGTAAGAGATAACTTCTCTATAAGAGATAACCCTCTATAAGAGATATCTCTCGATAAGAGATAACTTCTCAATAAGAGATAACTTCTCTATAAGAGATAACTTCTCAATAAGAGATAACTTCTCAATAAGAGATAACTTCTCTATAAGAGATAACTTCTCAATAAGAGATAACTTATATATAAGAGATAACTTCTCTATAAGAGATAACTTCTCTATAAGAGATAACTCTCGATAAGAGATAACTTCTCAATAAGATATAACTTCTCTATAAGAGATAACTTATCAATACGAGATAACTCTCTATAAGAGATAACTTCTCTATAAGAGATAACTTCTCAATAAGAGATAACTTCTCTATAAGAGATAACTTCTCAATAAGAGATAACTTATATATAAGAGATAACTTCTCTATAAGATATAACTTCTCAATAAGAGATAACTTATCTGTAAGAGATAACTTCTCTATATCAGATAACTTCTCTATAAGAGATAACTCTCTATAAGAGGTAACTTCTCAATAAGATATAACTTATCTGTAAGAGATAACTTCTCTATAAGAGATAACTCTCTATAAGAGATAACTTCTCAATAAGATATAACTTCTCTATAAGAGATAACTTCTCTATAAGAGATAACTTCTCGATAAGAGATAACTTATCTGTAAGATATAACTTTTCTATAAGAGATAACTTCTCAATAAGAGATAACTTCTCTATAAGAGATAACTTCTCAATAAGAGATAACTTCTCTATAAGAGATAACTTCTCAATAAGAGATAACTTATCTGTAAGAGATAACTTCTCTATAAGAGATAACTTCTCTATAAGATATAACTCTCTATAAGAGATAACGCTCTATAAGAGATAACTCTCTATAAGAGATAACTTATCTATATCAGATAACTTATCTATAAGATATAACTCTCTATAAGAGGTAACTTCTCAATAAGAGATAACTTATCTGTAAGAGATAACTTCTCTATAAGAGATAACTTCTCTATAAGAGATAACTTCTCGATAAGAGATAACTTATCTGTAAGATATAACTTTTCTATAAGAGATAACTTCTCAATAAGAGATTACTTCTCTATAAGAGATAACTTCTCTATAAAAGATAACTTTCTATAAGAGATAACTCTCTATAATATATAACTTCTCAATAAGAGATAACTTATCTATATCAGATAACTTCTCTCTAAGAGATAACTCTCTGTAAGAGATAACTTCTCAATAAGAGATAACTTCTCTATAAGAGATAACTTCTCTATAAGAGATAACTTCTCAATAAGAGATAACTTCTCTATAAGAGATAACTCTCTATAAGAGATAACTTCTCTATATCAGATAACTTCTCTATAAGAGATAACTCTCTATAAGAGATAACTTCCCAATAAGATATAACTTCTCTATAAGAGATAACTTCTCTATAAGAGATAACTTCTCTATATCAGATAAATTTTCTATAAGAGATAACTTCTCTATATCAGATAACTTCTCTATAAGAGATAACTCTCTATAAGAGATAACTTCTCTATAAGAGATAACTTCTCAATAAGAGATAACTTCTCTATAAGAGATAACTTCTCTATAAAAGATAACTTTCTATAAGAGATAACTCTCTATAATATATAACTTCTCAATAAGAGATAACTTCTCTATATCAGATAACTTCTCTCTAAGAGATAACTCTCTATAAGAGATAACTTCTCAATAAGAGATAACTTCTCTATAAGAGATAACTTCTCTATAAGAGATAACTTCTCTATAAGAGATAACTTCTCTATAAGAGATAACTTCTCTATAAGAGATAACTCTCTATAAGAGATAACTTTTCTATAAGAGATAACTTCTCAATAAGAGATAACTTCTCTATATCAGATAACTTCTCTATAAGAGATAACTCTCTATAAGAGATAACTTCTCTATAAGAGATAACTTCTCAATAAGAGATAACTTCTCTATAAGAGATAACTTCTCTATAAAAGATAACTTTCTATAAGAGATAACTCTCTATAATATATAACTTCTCAATAAGAGATAACTCTCTATAAGAGATAACTTTTCTATAAGAGATAACTTCTCAATAAGAGATAACTTCTCTATATCAGATAACTTCTCTCTAAGAGATAACTCTCTATAAGAGATAACTTCTCAATAAGAGATAACTTCTCTATAAGAGATAACTTCTCTATAAGAGATAACTTCTCTATAAGAGATAACTCTCTATAAGAGATAACTTTTCTATAAGAGATAACTTCTCAATAAGAGATAACTTATCTATAAGAGATAACTTCTCTATAAAAGATAACTTTCTATAAGAGATATATATCTCTCGATAAGAGATAACTTCTCAATAAGAGATAACTTCTCTATAAGAGATAACTTCTCTATAAGAGATAACTTCTCTATAAGAGATAACTCTCTATAAGAGATAACTTCTCTATATCAGATAAATTCTCAATAAGATATAACTTCTCTATATCAGATAACTTCTCAATAAGATATAACTTCTCTATAAGAGATAACTTCTCTATAAGAGATAACTTCTCTATAAGAGATAACTTCTCTATATCAGATAAATTTTCTATAAGAGATAACTCTCTATAAGAGATAACTTCTCTATAAGAGATAACTTCTCAATAAGAGATAACTTCTCAATAAGAGATAACTTCTCTATAAGAGATAACTCTCTATAAGAGATAACTTCTCAATAAGAGATAACTTCTCAATAAGAGATAACTTCTCTATAAGAGATAACTCTCTATAAGAGATAACTTCTCTATAAGAGATAACTCTCTATAAGAGATAACTTCTCAATAAGATATAACTTCTCTATAAGAGATAACTTCTCTATAAGAGATAACTTCTCAATAAGAGATAACTTCTCTATAAGAGATAACTTCTCTATATCAGATAAATTTTCTATAAGAGATAACTTCTCTATATCAGATAACTTCTCTATAAGAGATAACTCTCTATAAGAGATAACTTCTCTATAAGAGATAACTTCCCAATAAGAGATAACTTATCTGTAAGAGATAACTTCTCTATAAGAGATAACTTCTCTATAAGAGATAACTTCTCAATAAGAGATAACTTCTCAATAAGAGATAACTTCTCTATAAGAGATAACTTCTCAATAAGAGATAACTTCTCAATAAGAGATAACTTCTCTATAAGAAATAACTTATCTGTAAGAGATAACTTCTCTACAATAAGGGTGTGACTTTGGGATCAAAACTGAACAATTAACAATATCAACATTTCAGATATATTTACAATTATTATCAAACCTATTAATAAGTAATTGTTAAATGAGATTAATGATTAATGAAAAATGAGCAATCATTTAGGGTGACAAAATAAATCATGAAATTCAGTCACTATTGTGGTACATGATAACACTAACAAGCATGAAAATGCATTGTCATTTTTACATAGCGCAACATTAATTTTTTCTTCTTAAAATTTACTGGGTAACTATATTTTTTAAATTTAATTAAAGTAATAAAATTTAAAAATTTAAATAAAATTTAAGTTAATTAAAGTGGCTGAGGCTTTATTAATATAAAATACAAAATATGCAAAACATCAAATTTCCACCTAATAGTATTGTATGTGGCGAGCCACATGTGGAGAAAAGTTCCACAGTATCGATAACAGCAATCGGCCTCATAGATAATGGAATGGACGATTATATTAATTAGCGCAAATAAGTGATGTAATCAGTAGCCAGTAGCTCTTCAGATAGGACGATTCGTCTTCCCCGATGATCTATAAATGGAGTGGAAAGCCGCCCCCGTCTGAGTAAGCATTGCTTTATTGTTTTGGTTGGATTACTTTGTGAGGAATATTTTATACACCTATTACGTCACGTTTTATCTCATCCAGATTTTATTTTAATTTAAACGCCAAGATTTACTAGAACTGTTGTAGTTGTTGTTAATGTTAATTGGCTGTCATGTTATTAATCTATATTAATGACAAATTAATATTTTTCTATATTAATTTAATTAATAATAATTAATTAATCAAACTATAAGCAGTTAAACGCATTTGTTAGCATTTAATTATTTATATTTAAGGTGCGTTCGAGAGTAATAAACTCGCGATTATTTCTACATTATATTTCGTATAAACTATTTTGATTATTACGTTGTTATTATCGGCGTGTTAATACAATGAAAATGATAATCATCACTTACGGCGGGTTTTGGTTGTGGTTTTGGCTAAAATTAAGTAACAATATATCTTAAAATAATAGCAAAAAATACATAAATAACTAAACAATATTTAAAAACCATTTTTGACTGAATTGAATGGGTTGCATTAAATAATCAGATAACCGGGGCTAGTAATAATGGTAGTACCGTACCGAATACAACTGTAAGGTGGAATTATCATTAGGAGCTTTGTTTATTACCAATACTACGCGAATACTTTCACTTTGTAACTAAACTTACCGGAGGTGCTTTCTTGACCTTCTTAGGCCGTGCTCGCCACCACATCCACAGTTTATATCCCCCAAAGGCCAGCAGACCTAGCAGAGCCAAACAAGCCAACGCAATAAATATAGCCAATGCGATTCCGCCAGCGGTCTGCCAGAACGGTGTCTCCGTCAGAGTAGCGGCGGTTACTCCGGTTACCTGAGTTACTGGTGTCGAGGATAGCCCGGCATGAGCTGCAAACGAAAACGGAACCATTGGAAAAAAAACGATGAGAAAAACTACAAATATTAGAAGAGAGGTCAATAGTTTAATATGTGGTGGACGTCCTCAAACCAACGCTGCACAGAGCGGGACCTCTTTGGAGTTGCAATCTATGCCCCTAGGGCCACTCCAATGCGTTAACCGATGGAGTTACCTACCAACTTATATGTCAACTCGTTACATTGGGTCGCCTTCCCCTGTCGCCGCTGCCTTACCTGCTAACGCGTTCGCCGGGTCGCCTTCCCTTGTCTCCGCTGCCTTACCTGCTAACGCGTTCGCCGGGGCGCCGTGTCCGTTGTCTCCGCTGCCTTACCTGCTAACGCGTTCGCCGGGGCGCCGTCCCCTGTAGCCGCTGCCTTACCTGCTAACGCGTTCGCCGGGGCGCCGTCCCCTGTAGCCGCTGCCTTACCTGCTAACGCGTTCGCCGGGGCGCCGTCCCCTGTAGCCGCTGCCTTACCTGCTAACGCGTTCGACGGGGCGCCGTCCCCTGTAGCCGCTGCCTTACCTGCTAACGCGTTCGCCGGGGCGCCGTCCCCTGTAGCCGCTGCCTTACCTGCTAATGCGTTCGCCGGGGCGCCGTCTGTTGTCAATTGGAAGACCTGCAGCATCTCCTGCTGAGTGACGAAATCTTTGCTCTCCCCGAGGCTCTCTTTGTCGTCGGCAAAATTATTCCTGACGCCATATACGAAAAGGTCAAGGCTGGTACTGCAGATAAGAAATACAAGGTACAATGAGTAAACAATCGTTGGGGGAGATTTGTAGAGGAAGTAATATGCAAAGGGAGCGAAAATTTGTTCTTGGCAAATATATAGTATTCTTGTATTTATTTCCGGGTATAAAATCAACAAATTACACATATTATAATCATTAAAAATAAACAGAGCACCCGCGGAAAACCTCGAAGAGGCCCACCAAATAGTAATAAGCTATCTACGAATTGTAAAATAATTAGTAAGTGATTCAATGATTTAGAGTGATTAGAATTATTAAAATGAAAAAATAAATATAAAGTTAATATAAATCGACTCAAATCGACCAAAAATTTGAAAAGATTTCAAAAGTTTGAAAAAGAACAAATTTACATAATGCATTGAGGTCAACCCCCTACCCCAACCTGTATCAATATTAATGCATTGCACATTCTGTACACTTGGCTTGCCAAGGGAGCAACGTACCTCTGCAGTAAGGAACGACGTCGTCTAGAACTGGCAACTACGTGGGATATACCGCACCGGCCAGTCCCGAACTCCCGAACTCCGGGAGCGGTCTGCGACGCCCGCAGAATCGCCGTCAGCGCGTCGATTATCTGTTGTCGATTCGCATCGAAAGTTCCTTCGTCTGTCGACATCGTCATCTTAACAAGATGTTCACTGGGAATAATAAAATAATTAAAATAAAATACATTTTATTAATTGGTTTTAAATTTGATCTATACTAAAAAAAATCAGTTAGTTAAATAATTTTAAATTGCAAATCAAAATCGTGCAAGGAAGTAAGAGTTTTACATACAGATATACCGTGTTACAGTAATGTTCACATGACATGATATTAATTTCCGTACTTAATATTTCATGGTAATGTTTACTTAATCCTATGATATATTTATTCCCTTACCTTCCCACGAAAGTATCGATACGAACTATACAGACGCCTTTGCGTTCCGGGGTTCCGTTATCTCGAGCTGATACGTAGAGAACGAACTGTTTGTACGGCGGAACGGATTTACCAATTTGACGTCTGATACTTCCAGAAACCTGGTCCACCTCGAACTCAAAACTAAAACGGCATTAATCCAGCGGATAAGATTAGAAAACGGCTTGTATATCTAATAAAAAATTAGAGAATGGTCAAATCTTACAGTAACTTACCTTAGAGTGGTCAAATCTTACAGTAAGACTTACGTACTTAGAGTTGTCGGTTCTTACAGTGACTTACCTTATAGAGTTTTCGGTTCTTACAGTGACTTACCTTAGAGTGGTCGGTTCTTACAGTAACTTACCTTAGATTGGTAGGTTCTTACAGTGGCTTACCTTAGAGTGGTCAAATCTTACAGTAACTTACCTTAGAGCTGTCGGTTCTTACAGTAACGTACCTTAGAGTGGTCGGTTCTTACAGTAACTTACCTTATAGAGTTTTCGGTTCTTACAGTGACTTACCTTAGAGTGGTCAAATCTTACAGTAACGTACCTTAGAGTGGTAGGTTCTTACAGTGACTTACTGACCTTAGAGTTGTCGGTTCTTACAGTAACTTACCTTAGAGTGGTCGGTTCTTACAGTAACTTACCATAGAGTGGTAGGTTCTTACAGTAACTTACCTTAGAGTGGTCAAATCTTACAGTAACTTACCATAGAGTTGTCGGTTCTTACAGTGACTTACCTTAGAGTGGTCGGTTCTTACAGTAACTTACCTTAGAGCTGTCGGTTCTTACAGTACCTTACCTTAGAGTGGTCGGTTCTTACAGTAACTTACCTTAGAGTGGTCGGTTCTTACAGTAACTTACCTTAGAGTGGTCGGTTCTTACAATAACTTACCATAGAGTGGTAGGTTCTTACAGTGACTTACCTTAGAGTGGTCGGTTCTTACAGTAACTTACCTTAGAGTGGTCGGATCTTACAGTAACTTACCATAGAGTGGTCGGTTCTTACAGTAACTTACCTTAAAGTGGTAGGTTCTTACAGTGACTTTTACCTTAGAGTGGTCGGTTCTTACAGTAACTTACCTTAGAGTTTTCGGTTCTTACAGTGACTTACCTTAGAGTGGTCAAATCTTACAGTAACTTACCTTAGAGTTTTCGGTTCTTACAGTGACTTACCTTAGAGTGGTCGGTTCTTACAGTAACTTACCTTAGAGTTTTCGGTTCTTACAGTGACTTACCTTAGAGTGGTAGGTTCTTACAGTAACTTACCATAGAGTTGTCGGATTACAGTAACTTACCATAGAGTGGTCTGTTCTTACAGTAACTTACCATAGAGTGGTCGGTTCTTACAGTAACTTACCTTAGAGTGGTCAAATCTTACAGTAACTTACCTTAGAGTTTTCGGTTCTTACAGTGACTTACCTTAGAGTGGTCGATTCTTACAGTACCTTACCTTAGAGTTTTCGGTTCTTACAGTGACTTACCTTAGAGTGGTAGGTTCTTACAGTAACTTACCATAGAGTTGTCGGATCTTACAGTAACTTACCATAGAGTGGTCGGTTCTTACAGTAACTTACCTTAGAGTGGTAGGTTCTTACAGTGACTTACCTTAGAGTGGTCGGTTCTTACAGTGACTTACCTTAGGTTGGTCAAATCTTACAGTAACTTACCTTAGAGCTGTCGGTTCTTACAGTGACTTACCTTAGAGTGGTCGGTTCTTACAGTAACTTACCTTAGAGTGGTCGGTTCTTACAGTAACTTACCTTAGAGTGGTCGGTTCTTACAGTAACTTACCTTAGAGTGGTCGGTTCTTAATGTAAATTACCTTAGAGTGGTCGGTTCTTACAGTAACTTACCATAGTGTGGTAGGTTCTTACAGTGACTTACCTTAGAATGGTCGGTTCTTACAGTAACATACCTTAGAGTGGTCGGTTCTTACAGTGACTTACCGTAGAGTCGTTTGTTCTTTCAGTGACTTACCTTAGATTGGTCGGTTCTTACAGTAACTTACCTTAGAGTGGTCGGATCTTACAGTAACTTACCATAGAGTGGTCGTTTCTTACAGTAACTTAACTTAGAGTTGTGGGTTCTTACAGTAACTTAGTTTAGAGTGGTCGGATCTTACAGTGACTTACCTTAGAGTCGTCTGTTCTTACAGTGACTTACCATAGAGTCGTTGGTTCTTACAGAAACTTACCTTAGTGTGGCCGGTTCATACAGTGACGTTTACCTTAGAATGGTCAGTTCTTACAGTAACTTACCTTAGAGTGGTCGGTTCTTACAGTAACTTACCATAGAGTGGTCGGTTCTTACAGTAACTTACCTTAGAGTGGTCGGATCTTACAGTAACTTACCATAGAGTTGTCGGATCTTACAGTAACTTACCATAGAGTTGTCGGTTCTTACAGTAACTTACCATAGAGTGGTCGGTTCTTACAGTAACTTACCTTAGAGTGGTCAAATCTTACAGTAACTTACCTTAGAGTTTTCGGTTCTTATAGTGACTTACCTTAGAGTGGTCGGTTCTTACAGTAACTTACCTTAGAGTTTTCGGTTCTTACAGTGACTTACCTTAGAGTGGAAGGTTCTTACAGTAACTTACCTTAGAGTTTTCGGTTATTACAGTGACTTACCTTAGAGTGGTAGGTTCTTACAGTAACTTACCATAGAGTTGTCGGATTACAGTAACTTACCATAGAGTGGTCGGTTCTTACAGTAACTTACCTTAGAGTGGTCGGATCTTACAGTAACTTACCATAGAGTTGTCGGATTACAGTAACTTACCATAGAGTGGTCGGTTCTTACAGTGACTTACCTTAGAGTGGTAGGTTCTTACAGTGACTTACCTTAGATTGGTCAAATCTTAAAGTAACTTACCTTAGAGCTGTCGGTTCTTACAGTGACTTACCTTAGAGTGGTCGGTTCTTACAGTAACTTACCTTAGAGTGGTCGGTTCTTACAGTAACTTACCTTAGAGTGGTCGGTTCTTACAGTAACTTACCATAGAGTTGTAGGTTCTTACAGTGACTTACCTTAGAGTGGTCGGTTCTTACAGTGACTTACCGTAGAGTCGTTTGTTCTTTCAGTGACTTACCTTAGATTGGTCGGTTCTTACAGTAACTTACCTTAGAGTTTTCGGTTCTTACAGTGACTTACCTTAGAGTGGTCGGTTCTTACAGTAACTTACCTTAGAGTTTTCGGTTCTTACAGTGACTTACCTTAGAGTGGACGGTTCTTACAGTAACTTACCTTAGAGTTTTCGGTTCTTACAGTGACTTACCTTAGAGTGGTAGGTTCTTACAGTAACTTACCATAGAGTTGTCGGATTACAGTAACTTACCATAGAGTGGTCGGTTCTTACAGTAACTTACCTTAGAGTGGTCGGATCTTACAGTAACTTACCATAGAGTTGTCGGATTACAGTAACTTACCATAGAGTGGTCGGTTCTTACAGTGACTTACCTTAGATTGGTCAAATCTTACAGTAACTTACCTTAGAGCTGTCGGTTCTTACAGTGACGTACCTTAGAGTGTTCGGTTCTTACAGTAACTTACCTTAGAGTTTTCGGTTCTTACAGTGACTTACCATAGAGTGGTCGGTTCTTACAGTAACTTACCTTAGAGTGGTCGGATCTTACAGTAACTTACCATAGAGTGGTCGGTTCTTACAGTAACTTACCTTAGAGTGGTCGGTTCTTACAGTAACTTACCTTAGAGTGGTCGGATCTTACAGTAACTTACCATAGAGTGGTCGGTTCTTACAGTAACTTACATTAGAGTGGTCGGTTCTTACAGTAACTTACCTTAGAGTGGTCGGTTCTTACAGTAACTTACCTTAGAGTGGTCGGTTCTTACAGTAACTTACCTTAGAGTGGTCGGTTCTTACAGTAACTTACCATAGAGTGGTAGGTTCTTACAGTGACTTACCTTAGAGTGGTCGGTTCTTACAGTAACTTACCTTAGAATGGTCGGATCTTACAGTAACTTACCATAGAGTGGTCGGTTCTTACAGTAACTTACCTTAGAGTGGTAGGTTCTTACAGTGACTTTTACCTTAGAGTGGTCGGTTCTTACAGTAACTTACCTCAGAGTTTTCGGTTCTTACAGTGACTTACCTTAGAGTGGTCAAATCTTACAGTAACTTACCTTAGAGTTTTCGGTTCTTACAGTGACTTACCTTAGAGTGGTCGGTTCTTACAGTAACTTACCTTAGAGTTTTCGGTTCTTACAGTGACTTACCTTAGAGTGGTAGGTTCTTACAGTAACTTACCATAGAGTTGTCGGATTACAGTAACTTACCATAGAGTGGTCGGTTCTTACAGTAACTTACCATAGAGTGGTCGGTTCTTACAGTAACTTACCTTAGAGTGGTCAAATCTTACAGTAACTTACCTTAGAGTTTTCGGTTCTTACAGTGACTTCCCTTAGAGTGGTCGATTCTTACAGTAACTTACCTTAGAGTTTTCGGTTCTTACAGTGACTTACCTTAGAGTGGTAGGTTCTTACAGTAACTTACCATAGAGTTGTCGGATCTTACAGTAACTTACCATAGAGTGGTCGGTTCTTACAGTAACTTACCTTAGAGTGGTAGGTTCTTACAGTGACTTACCTTAGAGTGGTCGGTTCTTACAGTGACTTACCTTAGATTGGTCAAATCTTACAGTAACTTACCTTAGAGCTGTCGGTTCTTACAGTGATTTACCTTAGAGTGGTCGGTTCTTACAGTACCTTACCTTAGAGTGGTCGGTTCTTACAGTAACTTACCTTAGAGTCGTCGGTTCTTACAGTAACTTACCTTAGAGTGGTCGGTTCTTAATGTAAATTACCTTAGAGTGGTCGGTTCTTACAGTAACTTACCATAGTGTGGTAGGTTCTTACAGTGACTTACCTTATAATGGTCGGTTCTTACAGTAACATACCTTAGAGTGGTCGGTTCTTACAGTGACTTACCGTAGAGTCGTTTGTTCTTTCAGTGACTTACCTTAGATTGGTCGGTTCTTACAGTAACTTACCTTAGAGTTGTGGGTTCTTACAGTAACTTAGTTTAGAGTGGTCGGATCTTACAGTGACTTACCTTAGAGTCGTCTGTTCTTACAGTGACTTACCATAGAGTCGTTGGTTCTTACAGAAACTTACCTTAGTGTGGCCGGTTCATACAGTGACTTTTACCTTAGAATGGTCAGTTCTTACAGTAACTTACCTTAGAGTGGTCGGTTCTTACAGTAACTTACCATAGAGTGGTCGGTTCTTACAGTAACTTACCTTAGAGTGGTCGGATCTTACAGTAACTTACCATAGAGTATTCGGATCTTACAGTAACTTACCATAGAGTTGTCGGTTCTTACAGTAACTTACCATAGAGTGGTCGGTTCTTACAGTAACTTACCTTAGAGTGTTCGGATCTTACAGTAACTTACCTTAGAGTGGTCGGTTCTTACAGTAACTTACCATAGAGTGGTCGGTTCTTACAGTAACTTACTTCAGAGTGGTCGGATCTTACAGTAACTTACCATAGAGTGGTCGGTTCTTACAGTAACTTACCTTAGAGTGGTCGGTTCTTAAAGTAACTTACCATAGAGTTGTCGGTTCTTACAGTAACTTACCATAGAGTGGTCGGATCTTACAGTAACTTACCATAGAGTGGTCGGATCTTACAGTAACTTACCATAGAGTTGTCGGTTCTTACAGTAACTTACCATAGAGTGGTCGGTTCTTACATTAACTTACCTTAGAGTGTTCGGGTCTTACAGTAATTTACCTTAGAGTGGTCGGTTCTTACAGTAACTTACCATAGAGTGGTCGGTTCTTACAGTAACTTACCATAGAGTTGTCGGTTCTTACAGTAACTTACCATAGAGTGGTCGGTTCTTACAGTAACTTACCTTAGAGTGTTCGGATCTTACAGTAACTTACCATAGAGTGGTCGGTTCTTACAGTAACTTACCTTAGAGTGGTAGGTTCTTAAAGTAACTTACCATAGAGTGGTCGGTTCTTACAGTAACTTACCATAGAGTTGTCGGTTCTTACAGTAACTTACCATAGAGTGGTCGGTTCTTACAGTAACTTACCTTAGAGTGGTCGGTTCTTACAGTAACTTACCACAGAGTGGTCGGTTCTTACAGTAACTTACCTTAGAGTGGTCGGTTCTTACAGTAACTTACCTTAGAGTGGTAGGTTCTTAAAGTAACTTACCATAGAGTGGTCGGTTCTTACAGTGACTTACCTTAGAGTGGTAGGTTCTTAAAGTAACTTACCATATAGTTGTCGGTTCTTACAGTAACTTACCATATAGTGGTCGGTTCTTACAGTAACTTACCTTAGAGTGGTCGGATCTTACAGTAACTTACCATAGAGTGGTCGGATCTTACAGTAACTTACCTTAGAGTGGTAGGTTCTTAAAGTAACTTACCATAGAGTTGTCGGTTCTTACAGTAACTTACCATAGAGTGGTCGGTTCTTACAGTAACTTACCTTAGAGTGGTCGGATCTTACAGTAACTTACCATAGAGTGGTCGGATCTTACAGTAACTTACCATAGAGTGGTCGGTTCTTACAGTGACTTACCTTAGAGTGGTAGGTTCTTAAAGTAACTTACCATAGAGTTGTCGGTTCTTACAGTAACTTACCATAGAGTGGTCGGTTCTTACAGTAACTTACCTTAGAGTGGTCGGATCTTACAGTAACTTACCATAGAGTGGTCGGATCTTACAGTAACTTACCAGAGTTGTCGGTTCTTACAGTAACTTACCATAGAGTGGTCGGTTCTTACAGTAACTTACCATAGAGTGGTCGGATCTTACAGTAACTTACCATAGAGTTGTCGGTTCTTACAGTAACTTACCATAGAGTTGTCGGTTCTTACAGTAACTTACCATAGAGTGGTCGGTTCTTACAGTAACTTACCTTAGAGTGTTCGGATCTTACAGTAACTTACCTTAGAGTGGTCGGTTCTTAATGTAAATTACCTTAGAGTGGTCGGATCTTACAGTAACTTACCATAGAGTGGTCGGTTCTTACAGTAACTTACCTTAGAGTGGTCGGTTCTTAAAGTAACTTACCATAGATTGGTCGGTTCTTACAGTAACTTACCATAGAGTGGTCGGTTCTTACAGTAACTTACCATAGATTGGTCGGTTCTTACAGTAACTTACCTTAGAGTGGTCGGTTCTTACAGTAACTTACCTTAGAGTGTTCGGTTCTTACAGTAACTTACCTTAGAGTGGTCGGTTCTTAATGTAAATTACCTTAGAGTGGTCGGATCTTACAGTAACTTACCATAGAGTGGTCGGTTCTTACAGTAACTTACCATAGATTGGTCGGTTCTTACAGTAACTTACCTTAGAGTGGTCGGTTCTTACAGTAACTTACCTTAGAGTGTTCGGTTCTTACAGTAACTTACCTTAGAGTGGTCGGTTCTTACAGTAACTTACCATAGAGTGGTCGGTTCTTACAGTAACTTACCTTAGAGTGGTCGGTTCTTAAAGTAACTTACCATAGATTGGTCGGTTCTTACAGTAACTTACCTTAGAGTGGTCGGTTCTTAAAGTAACTTACCATAGATTGGTCGGTTCTTACAGTAACTTACCTTAGAGTGGTCGGATCTTACAGTAACTTACCTTAGAGTGGTCGGATCTTACAGTAACTTACCTTAGAGTGGTCGGATCTTACAGTAACTTACCTTAGAGTGGTCGGATCTTACAGTAACTTACCATAGAGTGGTAGGTTCTTACAGTAACTTACCTTAGAGTGGTCGGTTCTTAACAAACCTACCTAGACCTAACATCAACGCTTGCGTGCTGGGACAATATAATAATTATTGTCTATTGTTATAATTAGTATATGGCCATTACATGTACTATTTATTAAATATTTAACGTTTGTTAGTGAGGCTGAGCCCAACCAAATGAAAACATTCTTGGTAAAAACTAGTCAGTCAGCTCAGCATGTAGATAGTCATAAAATGATAGCTTTGCTCTAGACTTTATCATATTCATAATATGAATGAATATGATACAAACTATGAAAATAATTGTTTTGTATTGCATTGTATTTGCTTATGTTTAAATTTGTTTGAATTTAAAAGAAAATTTATTTTGATGTTTAAATTTACATTAATTGTAAATTTTGTCCAACAATTCGTTGAAATTGAAATTCGGCCAAAAAATTGAAATCCGGCCGGAGCCGGATTTTTTTCTAAATATCCGGCCGGATATCCGGCACACCCCTAGTTCTTACAGTAACTTACCTTAGAGTGGTCGGTTCTTCCAGCTCGTACGTTAAGCGACCGTAAGCACCGCTATCTGAATCAATAGCACTCAACGCAACTATTGGCATACCATTGGCCAGGTCGTACATAAATTCACCACTAAAATGAACAATTATTATAAATTGTAATTACTTCACCATAATTAATATGTACAGTAGTTCCTATGTACAACAGCCCCCCCCCCCCCCCCCCCCCCCCCCCCCAACTTAGTTAATAAATTTCAAACACACCTATAAAAGTCCGGTGGGGTAAAGTGACTAATAGGTGTTTGTTTCCAGGTGGGGCTGACATCGTTTACATCTGTGACGTAGATTCGAACGTTCGTTGTACCGGTCCGTACTGGGTTGCCTGCATCCTTAGCTAACACGGCGTACGTGTACTAATAAATTAAAAGCAATGGGAATAATACAAAGTAAAAATAGACCATGATAATCTAAGAAAATTCGCAAAAATAAACAAATAATTAGTTAAAGGAAACTTATTTCATTTCATTTCATTTGCTTTAATCTAAAATGATATTAAAATCAGAGTACAGACACATTAAAAGTACGCAAAAGTACACATCATTATTATTAATAGTAAACATTATCAGTTAAATTCATCAGGGGGGGGGGGGGGGGGGGGGTGGGGGGGGGGGGGGTTAAACCGTACTAATACGGAGTTAACTGGGTAAAGCCCGATTAACAGTGAAAATAAAATAGCACCGAGATGTAATTAAAAAATTATGAGTTGTAAAGTTATACAACCAAAAGTTGGATGTACTCATTTCTCACATGTGTTGGGGTGTATGTTTGTACACAAAACTTCTTAGCACTTAATGTTGATGGAATTGGATGAAACTTTGATGATAGGTTCATTATCGGACCTAGTTGTGTTTACAAGGTTTTGGTTGCGAGGGATCTGTATGAAGATTTTTTATTTTTTTTTTAAATTAATCTTTATTAAGTGTTTTATAGCGCTTATTTCTGTATTATAACCTGTACATATATTAATTCCTTTATTGTTTTGGTTAGATTCCGCCTTTCTGTAACCTGTGTTTTTGGTGAAAACCTGGTATTCTTCACATGGGGGTAACTGCAAAGTGAAATATAACGGCAGGACAAAGGACATTAATCAATGTCCAATTAATCAAGAAACACACTGTGGTATGCAGGTATAACCGCTGTAGCTAGATGGCCTACTTATATATATAATGTTAAAAAACTTAATGATTCGATTATGTCGAATGTTAAATGAAGATATGCTGTACCTGTATACATCATTACTGTATAACATTTATTAATAAAAGTCCCACTGCGCTGTCATTAATATTGTTCCTATTTCTTTTGAGACGTTTTTTGTCGCGATTTTTAATTGTTTTTCTTCCAAAGATTTCTGACCACCACAAAAACAATCAACGAAAAAAAAAGATGACAAAAAGTCCTATGACTTGAAGTAAATACATGTATTTAGGACAATAAGCCTAATATTGGTTCATCTGGAGGGCCTGACTACATGTAACAAGTTAGAACTAATCAAAAATACAAGAATACGTCACACACCACAGACTGGAGACACAGGAGGGACATTTGAATGCAAATCCCATCTCAGCGAATTAATATCTCGCCGCAATGTTATATTATCAATTAAGGGAAGGGACCAGGTTACAGTGGTACACGTTATTCTAACTAAAACAATAAACAAATGTCAATAAAACCTGTTCAATTTCGTTCGGATGTTATTTGCGTTGATATTCCCCTGGAGAGGGTTGAAAGTCCCCCCCCCCCCCCATCTGACAGATATTGAGTTCGGTAAAAGCATAAATAATAGCTATTACTGAAATATTTATATTATTGCCTTAATAGGTGATAATTAACAGCAATACCCTTAACCAATAATATTCCTAGATTTATACATACTGTATATAATTACTGTATTAGGACAGTGTTCCATTCAGCGAGTCAGGTATTCCAGTTTGAATCTCCCGCCATACTCCAAACTGGGTAAATTAGTCCTCAATAACAGACTGATACAATAACAGTGTAAGTAGGATGTCTAAATTAAATGTGCTGCATTCACCACTTAAAAAATACATTATTGTAAGTCTCACCTGAGTTTTTACTTCAAAATTGACAGTATTTTTGAGATTGATTTGTCCAGTATTGGGAATTATCTCAAATTTGGTAATATCAGTTAAGCCATCCAATACAAGTGGATCTATAGAATATTCCAGTCTAATATTGTCTTTTGCATAATCCTATAGACAAATAATAAATGTTTGAAATACAAATAGTTAAAGTTGTTAATTAATTATAATATATATATATAATATTTATAATATATAATATATTATGCACAATATTTTGATTGACCCAAAATTATCCGCGTCAGAATGTATCATATTCATAATTGTACTATAGTTGCTAACAGTTTAGTACTGCCTGTAGTTCCTATCTGGTAAAAAAAATAAATGTATTCCTACAGGAAATAAATTAAGTGTTCCATTGTTATTCAGAGCTAAGAGGTGCCTCTATTGGCAACGTAATCAATCAATCTGCTTAAATCTTAAATTAATGTAACTTGTTACCGCGGTAACTGCGGTTCACTAACCGGGTCTGTTGCCGTAACAGTAACTAAACTTGTTCCGATTTTCGATGATTCGGAAACGACTGCTTCGTACAACGGTTTTTGGAATATCGGGTCGTGGTCATTCACATCTTGAACCTGCAACGGTAAATGTTTAGTGCCGCAACGTACAGTAGGACTACGGTGAACTGAATTTGAAAATTTATTGTAATTAGGCCTCATAATAACTTAATAATCTCATTATACATACACAACGTCGGGGAATATAATGTCATAATTAAGTGGGATATGTCATCCATTTATTGGTACTAAAATTGGAATAATGCTTTTGTCTCGTGTGTCTCGTGTGTCTAACTATTAATTATAGGACTACATGCTATATAACTAACACTTTAGTTGTACTGTCTGTGATGTTGGTGAACTTACAATAATCAAAAATGACTTGACCAACTCACCTCTATTCTAACAGTAAAGGTAGACGAGAGAGGGCCGGATCTGATACCTTGATCGGCGACTTTAACTACCAAGTCGTAGAAAGCCGGCCAACCGGCTGGCAAGTCAATCTTAATGGCAACATCAGTCGATATCACACCTAAATAGAAGGCAAAGAAACATTTTGCTTTCGACTGTCGTTCATATTTTATGCACTTAAAAAATACAGTGTTGAGTTACCAGTTACATATCACAACGTTCTGGGTTTGAACAAAACAAAACGCTGTCCACTAGAGGTATATTGTGATACAGAACTACCTTCTTTATTTACTTATACAATACTACTACAGAACTACATAATTAGTTTACTTGATAAAACATACAGTAGTAAATAAAAAGAACGGACCGGTGTTTAGATCGATGGAGAATCTGTTGTTGGGATCCCCGGATACCTCGGTCCACAGGAAGTCCGTGTTCAGAGTGCCGACCTGGTCGTGGTCCTGTACGTATGTACTCAGAGCTGTGTTACTGCCTCCAAGAAGAAGATCAGTACCTATAGGCGAGTTTTCTGTTACCTAGAAATTAAGTTAGCAATCCAGTACCGGTGCGTATAAAACATGTCGTATAAAGTGGCACTTTATGCGCCGACCCGAGTGGTGCGAGCCAAGTAAAATCGACGAGTATTGTTATCCGTAGTAATGTAATGTAAAGATGTCACTGAAAAGGCTTATGAAAGTCGTCTGTCTATCTTATACTCTATATCACATGTCTTATAACATAAACCGTACAATAAAACGGAATACCGTATTCCATTGAAGTACGCCAAACAGTGTAACTTAATCCTCCCTTTTCATATTTCATTTGATGGTACGAAAGGAATATCTCTAAATTATACAAGGGGTCATAAACGTTGAATTGTGGCGTCTTCACACGAGGATATTACCTAATTTAACAAAATTATCGAAAGAATATTTACCAAAAACTGGAATAATACTTCACAAGGGCGTATTTGTTAAAACTACCGATATAAACATATTTAAATTTTCTAATGAAATGAACATCAAGTTAAAAACATTTGGTACCTCCAAAGTGATCTTATTATCCATGTGGGCGAAGTTGGGGGTGTGATCGTTGCAATCGTGCAGATAAACCTTGACTGTTTGGGCGGCCGGTGTGTGGACATTGTCTGTCGCTTGCACGGCCAGCTGGTAGTTTGTGAACACAAGGGATTCTCTATCGAGTACAACCACAGGAGAGATTGCACCAGTTCCCGGGTCAATGTGCCTAATTGAGGTAAAACAAAAACAGGTCAAATATAAATAGTATATGTGTGTATACAGGGAAAATCTAAAACATGAGTTAAAATTGGGGTCTTACAGTATCTTAAGTTTACCATTAAACTGGCGAAATGGTGATTACCTTGAAACCAGTTAATATATAAGTTCCCGGTTCGACCACATTATTGCAGTGAGCCGGTCGGATCGCAGTTAGAGACGCGACGGTTCTGAGGTCAGCGTGGTACCGGACCCACTGGAGGACATTGTGGTAGCCGCTACTGAGCTAGGGATTCCTACGTTATGTTTATTATTATTATATAATTATGTTAATACCTTATGTTAATAATGTTGTCGAGGAGTATTTGATGCCTGGCTCGACCGCTGGGTGCGTAACGGCATGTAGCAACCTGGTGGTCGCTGGCTGCGCCAACTGGGCCGGGTATGGGTTGGCGGCGGCACCGTGTCCTGTACACGACAGGTACACCAGGAAGGCGAGGTTATACAGGTCGTAAACGAGTTACACAACCCAGTAATTACAGGGTAACTATAGTTAAATGTAACTTACCAATGAGTTGATCCTGCGCCTGGGGCAATGCTGTATGTCAGTTTGGCATTTTCGCCAATATCTCCATCTGTGGCCACCGCTGTATATACAACATCTCCAATGTTGACGCATTCATAAACAATAGGAAGGGGAGGTGCGGTGGGGGCCTTTAGTTCCACTGTAGCTGATGGGAACAGCGGAGGCTGAAATGTTTAATAAAATGAAAACATTGCTGTAATGTAGAGAGTATGGTGCTGGTTCAGATAATGTTATTTAGTTTATGCAGTTTTAAATACTCTACATCGATGGACGAGGGAGAGATTAAAGGAAAAGTGTAAAACTGAAACTAAATGCATGTATTACATGATATGTAGTATAAATAAATTTAATGCAAAAGTGAGGCGCATTAATACGAGAATGTTTAAGCAATGACCCATCCCTAATACTGAAGCTTACTTATTGAAATAACATTGATCTACCGGTCAGTGACCCCCCACCTTCTATATGGATCTACAGGTCAGTGACCTTCCCCCCTTACCCTACTCCATTGTCCATTGGCTATATACCTTGTCATTAATGTCCAGCACATTGAGATGGATGGTTGCCGTTCCAGTAAGAGGGGCAGGGGATCCGTTGTCCTTGGCCGTAACCACAATATCGTAATTCTGAATATATTCTCGATCCAAAACTGCATCAATCTGTAATAACAATTACTGTGGCATAAAATACAAATAATTATAATTAATTATTTATTTCTAAATTATTTCTATAAGAATAAATCGAATAATTCCTGATTATAAAAAATGGAGACCCTAAGGGAACACAATAATGGGGTATTTTTTTTTAAAACCTACACAAATTACATAACAATCATAATTAATTATGTCAGGGTTCAGGTATCCCCTTATCGGCGAGAAATCTTTGAAGCAAAATGTTAGTTATTAACTTTCCGCTATGTAGTTTTACAACCAACCTGGAACATTCCCGCATTGGTTGGGCTGAATTTGAATGGCGTAGTTCCCAGAGCTACGATGGCCCCCTTTTCATCCTTGGCGACTGTTTTAGTGTAATCCACAACGAAGTCGGCGGGGTTGATGGTGTTGTGAGGGGCGCTCCCGTCCAGATCAAGAACTGCGAGTTTCTTAAGGTCGATAACAGCTGGAATATAAACATTTTTACATTTGTGAGTTATAAGTCTATGGGTTCTGTAAATCTTAGAGTTAAACACTCTATGATAGGGTGGAATTTATAAGTCTAACTTGTGAACCTTTAGTCCCACACCTACAGTACTACCGTACTGTTCTGCAGTAAGCCTATATGACTAGAGTAGAACATTTCTTCTACGTACCTGGTAACTCTTCGGTAGAAGTGAGCCAGTATTCTTCTGGAGTAAATACCGGTGTCATATCGTTTATATCGATTACTTTAAAATAAATGTTAGTTCGGCTCATCAAACCCCCATTATCCCTAAAATAAAAATATTTTTACTTACATATATATTCATTCATATAAATACAGTAGACTATGCAGATAACACAGTTATCACTTTGACTGGGACTCTGCTACACCGCCACTATAAAACTGCTAACATTAACACTCAAAAACAACTTGAATCTGTAGTCTGTACTCACACTCATGTCGCTTTTACGGTTACCCAATGCTGCGTTCTGTACCCGTACAGTACTCACGTGGCTTTTACGGTTACCCAATGCTGCGTTCTGTACCCGTACAGTACTCACGTGGCTTTTACGGTTATCCAATGCTGCGTTCTGTACCCGTACAGTACTCACGTGGCTTTTACGGTTACCCAATGCTGCGTTCTGTACCCGTACAGTACTCACGTGGCTTTTACGGTTACCCAATGCTGCGTTCTGTACCCGTACAGTACTCACGTCGCTTTTACGGTTATCCAATGCTGCGTTCTGTACCCGTACAGTACTCACGTGGCTTTTACGGTTACCCAATGCTGCGTTCTGTACCCGTACAGTACTCACGTCGCTTTTACGGTTATCCAATGCTGCGTTCTGTACTCGTACAGTACTCATGTCGCTTTAACGGTTACCCAATGCTGCGTTCTGTACTCGTACAGTACTCATGTCGCTTTTACGGTTACCCAATGCTGCGTTCTGTACCCGTACAGTACTCACGTCGCTTTTACGGTTATCCAATGCTGCGTTCTGTACGCGTACAGTACTCACGTCGCTTTTACTGTTACCCAATGCTGCGTTCTGTACGCGTACAGTACTCACGTCGCTTTTACGGTTATCCAATGCTGCGTTCTGTACCCGTACAGTACTCACGTCGCTTTTACGGTTATTCAATGCTGCGTTCTGTACTCGTACAGTACTCATGTCGCTTTCACGGTTATTCAATGCTGCGTTCTGTACTCGTACAGTACTCATGTCGCTTTAACGGTGATCCAATGCTGCGTTCTGTACCCGTACAGTACTCACGTCGCTTTTACGGTTATCCAATGCTACGTTCTGTACCCGTACAGTACTCACGTCGCTTTTACGGTTATCCAATGCTGCGTTCTGTACGCGTACAGTACTCACGTCGCTTTTACTGTTACCCAATGCTGCGTTCTGTACGCGTACAGTACTCACGTCGCTTTTACGGTTATCCAATGCTGCGTTCTGTACCCGTACAGTACTCACGTCGCTTTTACGGTTATTCAATGCTGCGTTCTGTACCCGTACAGTACTCACGTCGCTTTTACGGTTATTCAATGCTGCGTTCTGTACTCGTACAGTACTCATGTCGCTTTAACGGTGATCCAATGCTGCGTTCTGTACCCGTACAGTACTCACGTCGCTTTTACGGTTATCCAATGCTACGTTCTGTACCCGTACAGTACTCACGTCGCTTTTACGGTTATTCAATGCTGCGTTCTGTACCCGTATAGTACTCACGTCGCTTTTACGGTTATTCAATGCTGCGTCCTGTACCCGTATAGTACTCACGTGGCTTTTACGGTTACCCAATGCTGCGTTCTGTACCCGTACAGTACTCACGTCGCTTTTACGGTTATTCAATGCTGCGTTCTGTACCCGTACAGTACTCATGTCGCTTTTACGGTTATCCAATGCTGCGTTCTGTACCCGTACAGTACTCACGTCGCTTTTACGGTTATTCAATGCTGCGTTCTGTACCCGTATAGTACTCACGTCGCTTTTACGGTTATTCAATGCTGCGTCCTGTACCCGTATAGTACTCACGTGGCTTTTACGGTTATTCAATGCTGCGTTCTGTACCCGTACAGTACTCACGTCGCTTTTACGGTTATTCAATGCTGCGTTCTGTACCCGTACAGTACTCATGTCGCTTTTACGGTTACCCAATGCTGCGTTCTGTACCCGTATAGTACTCACGTCGCTTTTACGGTTATTCAATGCTGCGTCCTGTACCCGTATAGTACTCACGTGGCTTTTACGGTTACCCAATGCTGCGTTCTGTACGCGTACAGTACTCATGTCGCTTTTACGGTTATCCAATGCTGCGTTCTGTACCCGTACAGTACTCACGTCGCTTTTACGGTTATCCAATGCTGCGTTCTGTACGCGTACAGTACTCACGCGGCTTTTACGGTTATCCAATGCTGCGTTCTGTACCCGTACAGTACTCACGTCGCTTTTACGGTTATCCAATGCTGCGTTCTGTACGCGTACAGTACTCACGCGGCTTTTACGGTTATCCAATGCTGCGTTCTGTACGCGTACTGTACTCACGTCGCTTTTACGGTTATCCAATGCTGCGTTCTGTACCCGTACAGTACTCACGTCGCTTTTACGGTTATCCAATGCTGCGTTCTGTACGCGTACAGTACTCACGCGGCTTTTACGGTTATCCAATGCTGCGTTCTGTACCCGTACAGTACTCACGTCGCTTTTACGGTTATCCAATGCTGCGTTCTGTACGCGTACAGTACTCACGCGGCTTTTACGGTTATCCAATGCTGCGTTCTGTACGCGTACTGTACTCACGTCGCTTTTACGGTTATCCAATGCTGCGTTCTGTACCCGTACAGTACTCACGTCGCTTTTACGGTTATCCAATGCTACGTTCTGTACCCGTACAGTACTCACGTCGCTTTTACGGTTATTCAATGCTGCGTTCTGTACCCGTATAGTACTCACGTCGCTTTTACGGTTATTCAATGCTGCGTCCTGTACCCGTACAGTACTCACGTCGCTTTTACGGTTATCCAATGCTACGTTCTGTACTCGTACAGTACTCATGTCGCTTTTACGGTTATCCAATGCTGCGTTCTGTACCCGTACAGTACTCACGTGGCTTTTACGGTTATCCAATGCTGCGTTCTGTACCCGTACAGTACTCACGTCGCTTTTACGGTTATTCAATGCTGCGTTCTGTACGCGTACAGTACTCACGCGGCTTTTACGGTTATCCAATGCTGCGTTCTGTACGCGTACTGTACTCACGTCGCTTTTACGGTTATCCAATGCTGCGTTCTGTACCCGTATAGTACTCACGTCGCTTTTACGGTTATTCAATGCTGCGTCCTGTACCCGTACAGTACTCACGTCGCTTTTACGGTTATCCAATGCTACGTTCTGTACTCGTACAGTACTCATGTCGCTTTTACGGTTATCCAATGCTGCGTTCTGTACGCGTACAGTACTCACGCGGCTTTTACGGTTATCCAATGCTGCGTTCTGTACGCGTACTGTACTCACGTCGCTTTTACGGTTATCCAATGCTGCGTTCTGTACCCGTACAGTACTCACGTCGCTTTTACGGTTATTCAATGCTGCGTTCTGTACGCGTACAGTACTCACGCGGCTTTTACGGTTATCCAATGCTGCGTTCTGTACGCGTACAGTACTCACGCGGCTTTTACGGTTATCCAATGCTGCATTCTGTACGCGTACTGTACTCACGTCGCTTTTACGGTTATCCAATGCTGCGTTCTGTACCCGTACAGTACTCACGTCGCTTTTACGGTTATTCAATGCTGCGTTCTGTACCCGTATAGTACTCACGTCGCTTTTACGGTTATTCAATGCTGCGTCCTGTACCCGTACAGTACTCACGTCGCTTTTACGGTTATCCAATGCTGCGTTCTGTACCCGTACAGTACTCACGTCGCTTTTACGGTTATTCAATGCTGCGTTCTGTACTCGTACAGTACTCATGTCGCTTTTACGGTTATTCAATGCTGCGTTCTGTACTCGTACAGTACTCATGTCGCTTTAACGGTGATCCAATGCTGCGTTCTGTACCCGTACAGTACTCACGTCGCTTTTACGGTTATTCAATGCTGCGTTCTGTACCCGTACAGTACTCACGTCGCTTTTACGGTTATCCAATGCTGCGTTCTGTACCCGTACAGTACTCACGTCGCTTTTACGGTTATTCAATGCTGCGTTCTGTACTCGTACAGTACTCATGTCGCTTTAACGGTGATCCAATGCTGCGTTCTGTACTCGTACAGTACTCACGTCGCTTTTACGGTGACCCAATGCTGCGTTCTGTACTCGTACAGTACTCACGTGGCTTTTACGGTTATCCAATGCTGCGTTCTGTACCCGTACAGTACTCACGTCGCTTTTACGGTTATCCAATGCTGCGTTCTGTACCCGTACAGTACTCACGTCGCTTTTACGGTTATTCAATGCTGCGTTCTGTACCCGTATAGTACTCACGTCGCTTTTACGGTTATTCAATGCTGCGTCCTGTACCCGTATAGTACTCACGTCGCTTTTACGGTTATCCAATGCTGCGTTCTGTACCCGTACAGTACTCACGTCGCTTTTACGGTTATCCAATGCTGCGTTCTGTACCCGTACAGTACTCACGTCGCTTTTACGGTTATTCAATGCTGCGTTCTGTACCCGTATAGTACTCACGTCGCTTTTACGGTTATTCAATGCTGCGTTCTGTACCCGTACAGTACTCACGTCGCTTTTACGGTTACCCAATGCTGCGTTCTGTACGCGTACAGTACTCACGCGGCTTTTACGGTTATCCAATGCTGCGTTCTGTACCCGTACAGTACTCACGTCGCTTTTACGGTTATCCAATGCTGCGTTCTGTACCCGTACAGTACTCACGTCGCTTTTACGGTTATCCAATGCTGCGTTCTGTACGCGTACAGTACTCACGCGGCTTTTACGGTTATCCAATGCTGCGTTCTGTACCCGTACAGTACTCACGTCGCTTTTACGGTTATCCAATGCTGCGTTCTGTACCCGTACAGTACTCACGTCGCTTTTACGGTTATTCAATGCTGCGTTCTGTACCCGTATAGTACTCACGTCGCTTTTACGGTTATTCAATGCTGCGTTCTGTACCCGTATAGTACTCACGTCGCTTTTACGGTTATTCAATGCTGCGTCCTGTACCCGTACAGTACTCACGTCGCTTTTACGGTGATCCAATGCTGCGTTCTGTACTCGTACATTACTCACGTCGCTTTTACGGTTATCCAATGCTACGTTCTGTACCCGTACAGTACTCACGTCGCTTTTACGGTTATTCAATGCTGCGTCCTGTACCCGTACAGTACTCACGTCGCTTTTACGGTTATTCAATGCTGCGTTATGTACCCGTACAGTACTCACGTCGCTTTTACGGTTATCCAATGCTGCTTTCTGTACTCGTACAGTACTCACGTCGCTTTTACGGTTATTCAATGCTGCGTTCTGTACCCGTACAGTACTCACGTCGCTTTTACGGTTATTCAATGCTGCGTTCTGTACCCGTATAGTACTCACGTCGCTTTTACGGTTATTCAATGCTGCGTCCTGTACCCGTATAGTACTCACGTGGCTTTTACGGTTATTCAATGCTGCGTTCTGTACCCGTACAGTACTCACGTCGCTTTTACGGTTATTCAATGCTGCGTTCTGTACCCGTACAGTACTCATGTCGCTTTTACGGTTACCCAATGCTGCGTTCTGTACCCGTATAGTACTCACGTCGCTTTTACGGTTATTCAATGCTGCGTCCTGTACCCGTATAGTACTCACGTGGCTTTTACGGTTACCCAATGCTGCGTTCTGTACGCGTACAGTACTCATGTCGCTTTTACGGTTATCCAATGCTGCGTTCTGTACCCGTACAGTACTCACGTCGCTTTTACGGTTATCCAATGCTGCGTTCTGTACGCGTACAGTACTCACGCGGCTTTTACGGTTATCCAATGCTGCGTTCTGTACCCGTACAGTACTCACGTCGCTTTTACGGTTATCCAATGCTGCGTTCTGTACGCGTACAGTACTCACGCGGCTTTTACGGTTATCCAATGCTGCGTTCTGTACGCGTACTGTACTCACGTCGCTTTTACGGTTATCCAATGCTGCGTTCTGTACCCGTACAGTACTCACGTCGCTTTTACGGTTATCCAATGCTGCGTTCTGTACGCGTACAGTACTCACGCGGCTTTTACGGTTATCCAATGCTGCGTTCTGTACCCGTACAGTACTCACGTCGCTTTTACGGTTATCCAATGCTGCGTTCTGTACGCGTACAGTACTCACGCGGCTTTTACGGTTATCCAATGCTGCGTTCTGTACGCGTACTGTACTCACGTCGCTTTTACGGTTATCCAATGCTGCGTTCTGTACCCGTACAGTACTCACGTCGCTTTTACGGTTATCCAATGCTACGTTCTGTACCCGTACAGTACTCACGTCGCTTTTACGGTTATTCAATGCTGCGTTCTGTACCCGTATAGTACTCACGTCGCTTTTACGGTTATTCAATGCTGCGTCCTGTACCCGTACAGTACTCACGTCGCTTTTACGGTTATCCAATGCTACGTTCTGTACTCGTACAGTACTCATGTCGCTTTTACGGTTATCCAATGCTGCGTTCTGTACCCGTACAGTACTCACGTGGCTTTTACGGTTATCCAATGCTGCGTTCTGTACCCGTACAGTACTCACGTCGCTTTTACGGTTATTCAATGCTGCGTTCTGTACGCGTACAGTACTCACGCGGCTTTTACGGTTATCCAATGCTGCGTTCTGTACGCGTACTGTACTCACGTCGCTTTTACGGTTATCCAATGCTGCGTTCTGTACCCGTATAGTACTCACGTCGCTTTTACGGTTATTCAATGCTGCGTCCTGTACCCGTACAGTACTCACGTCGCTTTTACGGTTATCCAATGCTACGTTCTGTACTCGTACAGTACTCATGTCGCTTTTACGGTTATCCAATGCTGCGTTCTGTACGCGTACAGTACTCACGCGGCTTTTACGGTTATCCAATGCTGCGTTCTGTACGCGTACTGTACTCACGTCGCTTTTACGGTTATCCAATGCTGCGTTCTGTACCCGTACAGTACTCACGTCGCTTTTACGGTTATTCAATGCTGCGTTCTGTACGCGTACAGTACTCACGCGGCTTTTACGGTTATCCAATGCTGCGTTCTGTACGCGTACAGTACTCACGCGGCTTTTACGGTTATCCAATGCTGCATTCTGTACGCGTACTGTACTCACGTCGCTTTTACGGTTATCCAATGCTGCGTTCTGTACCCGTACAGTACTCACGTCGCTTTTACGGTTATTCAATGCTGCGTTCTGTACCCGTATAGTACTCACGTCGCTTTTACGGTTATTCAATGCTGCGTCCTGTACCCGTACAGTACTCACGTCGCTTTTACGGTTATCCAATGCTGCGTTCTGTACCCGTACAGTACTCACGTCGCTTTTACGGTTATTCAATGCTGCGTTCTGTACTCGTACAGTACTCATGTCGCTTTTACGGTTATTCAATGCTGCGTTCTGTACTCGTACAGTACTCATGTCGCTTTAACGGTGATCCAATGCTGCGTTCTGTACCCGTACAGTACTCACGTCGCTTTTACGGTTATTCAATGCTGCGTTCTGTACCCGTACAGTACTCACGTCGCTTTTACGGTTATCCAATGCTGCGTTCTGTACCCGTACAGTACTCACGTCGCTTTTACGGTTATTCAATGCTGCGTTCTGTACTCGTACAGTACTCATGTCGCTTTAACGGTGATCCAATGCTGCGTTCTGTACTCGTACAGTACTCACGTCGCTTTTACGGTGACCCAATGCTGCGTTCTGTACTCGTACAGTACTCACGTGGCTTTTACGGTTATCCAATGCTGCGTTCTGTACCCGTACAGTACTCACGTCGCTTTTACGGTTATCCAATGCTGCGTTCTGTACCCGTACAGTACTCACGTCGCTTTTACGGTTATTCAATGCTGCGTTCTGTACCCGTATAGTACTCACGTCGCTTTTACGGTTATTCAATGCTGCGTCCTGTACCCGTATAGTACTCACGTCGCTTTTACGGTTATCCAATGCTGCGTTCTGTACCCGTACAGTACTCACGTCGCTTTTACGGTTATCCAATGCTGCGTTCTGTACCCGTACAGTACTCACGTCGCTTTTACGGTTATTCAATGCTGCGTTCTGTACCCGTATAGTACTCACGTCGCTTTTACGGTTATTCAATGCTGCGTTCTGTACCCGTACAGTACTCACGTCGCTTTTACGGTTACCCAATGCTGCGTTCTGTACGCGTACAGTACTCACGCGGCTTTTACGGTTATCCAATGCTGCGTTCTGTACCCGTACAGTACTCACGTCGCTTTTACGGTTATCCAATGCTGCGTTCTGTACCCGTACAGTACTCACGTCGCTTTTACGGTTATCCAATGCTGCGTTCTGTACGCGTACAGTACTCACGCGGCTTTTACGGTTATCCAATGCTGCGTTCTGTACCCGTACAGTACTCACGTCGCTTTTACGGTTATCCAATGCTGCGTTCTGTACCCGTACAGTACTCACGTCGCTTTTACGGTTATTCAATGCTGCGTTCTGTACCCGTATAGTACTCACGTCGCTTTTACGGTTATTCAATGCTGCGTTCTGTACCCGTATAGTACTCACGTCGCTTTTACGGTTATTCAATGCTGCGTCCTGTACCCGTACAGTACTCACGTCGCTTTTACGGTGATCCAATGCTGCGTTCTGTACTCGTACATTACTCACGTCGCTTTTACGGTTATCCAATGCTACGTTCTGTACCCGTACAGTACTCACGTCGCTTTTACGGTTATTCAATGCTGCGTCCTGTACCCGTACAGTACTCACGTCGCTTTTACGGTTATTCAATGCTGCGTTATGTACCCGTACAGTACTCACGTCGCTTTTACGGTTATCCAATGCTGCTTTCTGTACTCGTACAGTACTCACGTCGCTTTTACGGTTATTCAATGCTGCGTTCTGTACCCGTATAGTACTCACGTCGCTTTTACGGTTATTCAATGCTGCGTCCTGTACCCGTACAGTACTCACGTCGCTTTTACGGTTATTCAATGCTGCGTTCTGTACTCGTACAGTACTCATGTCGCTTTAACGGTGATCCAATGCTGCGTTCTGTACTCGTACAGTACTCACGTCGCTTTTACGGTGACCCAATGCTGCGTTCTGTACTCGTACAGTACTCATGTCGCTTTTATGGTTACCCAATGCTGCGTTCTGTACCCGTACAGTACTCACGTCGCTTTTACGGTTATCCAATGCTGCTTTCTGTACTCGTACAGTACTCACGTCGCTTTTACGGTTATTCAATGCTGCGTTCTGTACCCGTATAGTACTCACGTCGCTTTTACGGTTATTCAATGCTGCGTCCTGTACCCGTACAGTACTCACGTCGCTTTTACGGTTATTCAATGCTGCGTTCTGTACTCGTACAGTACTCATGTCGCTTTAACGGTGATCCAATGCTGCGTTCTGTACTCGTACAGTACTCACGTCGCTTTTACGGTTACCCAATGCTGCGTTCTGTACTCGTACAGTACTCATGTCGCTTTTACGGTTACCCAATGCTGCGTTCTGTACCCGTACAGTACTCACGTCGCTTTTACGGTTATTCAATGCTGCGTTCTGTACCCGTATAGTACTCACGTCGCTTTTACGGTTATTCAATGCTGCGTCCTGTACCCGTATAGTACTCACGTCGCTTTTACGGTTACCCAATGCTGCGTTCTGTACTCGTACAGTACTCATGTCGCTTTTACGGTTACCCAATGCTGCGTTCTGTACCCGTACAGTACTCACGTCGCTTTTACGGTTATTCAATGCTGCGTTCTGTACCCGTATAGTACTCACGTCGCTTTTACGGTTATTCAATGCTGCGTCCTGTACCCGTACAGTACTCACGTCGCTTTTACGGTTATTCAATGCTGCGTTCTGTACTCGTACAGTACTCATGTCGCTTTAACGGTGATCCAATGCTGCGTTCTGTACTCGTACAGTACTCACGTCGCTTTTACGGTGACCCAATGCTGCGTTCTGTACTCGTACAGTACTCACGTCGCTTTTACGGTTACCCAATGCTGCTTTCTGTACCCGTACAGTACTCACGTCGCTTTTACGGTTATCCAATGCTGCGTTCTGTACCCGTACAGTACTCATGTCGCTTTTACGGTTACCCAATGCTGCGTCCTGTACCCGTACAGTACTCACGTCGCTTTTACGGTTATTCAATGCTGCGTTCTGTACCCGTATAGTACTCACGTCGCTTTTACGGTTATCCAATGCTGCGTCCTGTACCCGTACAGTACTCACGTCGCTTTTACGGTTATCCAATGCTACGTTCTGTACCCGTACAGTACTCACGTCGCTCGCTTTTACGGTGATCCAATGCTGCGTTCTGTACTCGTACAGTACTCATGTCGCTTTTACGGTTACCCAATGCTGCGTCCTGTACCCGTACAGTACTCACGTCGCTTTTACGGTTATCCAATGCTACGTTCTGTACCCGTACAGTACTCACGTCGCTCGCTTTTACGGTGATCCAATGCTGCGTTCTGTACCCGTACAGTACTCATGTCGCTTTTACGGTTATCCAATGCTGCGTTATGTACTCGTACAGTACTCATGTCGCTTTTACGGTTATCCAATGCTGCGTTCTGTACCCGTACAGTACTCACGTCGCTTTTACGGTTATCCAATGTTGCGTTCTGTACCCGTACAGTACTCACGTCGCTTTTACAGTTACCCAATGCTGCGTTCTGTACCCGTACAGTACTCATGTCGCTTTTACGGTTATCCAATGCTGCGTTCTGTACCCGTACAGTACTCATGTCGCTTTTACGGTTATCCAATGCTGCGTTCTGTACGCGTACAGTACTCGTCGCTTTTACGGTTATCCAATGCTGCGTTCTGTACGCGTACAGTACTCACGTCTCTTTTACTGTTATCCAATGCTGCGTTCTGTACCCGTACAGTACTCACGTCGCTTTTACGGTTATCCAATGCTGCTTTCTGTACTCGTACAGTACTCACGTCGCTTTTACGGTTATCCAATGCTGCGTTCTGTACTCGTACAGTACTCACGTCGCTTTTACGGTGATCCAATGCTGCGTTCTGTACCCGTACAGTACTCACGTCGCTTTTACGGTTATCCAATGCTGCTTTCTGTACTCGTACAGTACTCACGTCGCTTTTACGGTTATCCAATGCTGCGTTCTGTACTCGTACAGTACTCACGTCGCTTTTACGGTGATCCAATGCTGCGTTCTGTACCCGTACAGTACTCACGTCGCTTTTACGGTTATCCAATGCTGCGTTCTGTACCCGTACAGTACTCACGTCGCTTATACGGTTATCCAATGCTGCGTTCTGTACCCGTACAGTTTTTTTTTTTTTTTTTTACTTTACAAGCCTCATTTATTCACAAAATAATAAAAACCTTCAGAAATACAAACACAATTATAGGCACTATAACAAACAATTAAAAACAGTAATTACAGAAACGCGGGAAATTTAAAAACTTAAACAACAACAAACAGGTAAACTGCACCACCACCAAACAGCCTGTAACCTATATAAACATGCCTGCGCCTGGCTCTGAGTCGGCGTTCGCTAACACGATGGAGGTGTCAGCGACATCTGCTGCTCGTACCGGTCTCTTGGCGGCAGACCGGAACCCCCGCAGACACATTAGGGATGACCTGAGGAGAGCGAAGCTAATTCGTCGCCGCACCCACGAGATGCACTCCGGGTATGGGATCTGCCGCTTCTCTGCCAGTTTTAAAGCGAGGCGCTTGATAAACTGGCGACACAGCGGCGCCATTCCTCCGAAAGCCGAGAAGATGAGAGGAGTGAAAGTGGCGTGTTCCACCTCCCGGATCCTCTCCTCGTACTTCCGGATCTTCCGCGCCTCGTGGTGGAGATGGGTGGTGTCCAGCGACATTGCCGCATTGGTTGCCGCCAGCGGGTTGAAAACCGACACATCAATAAACATCTTCTGGAAGCGGTTGCCCCAGAATCCGCTCACTGATACGTCCAGTCTTGCCTGCTGGTCTGTCGAGGTGGAGAGGAGGGAGAATGTCTCTCCCGTAAGTGGCTGGAGCATTGGCTCGACAGCCACGTTGTGCGCCACCTCGGTCAGGGTATCGGCGAAAAAATCACGTATCTCGTTGTGTCTGATGGAGGGGAACCCCCCAGTGGGACACGAAAGAATGTGGTTTGTAGAAAATCGTGACCCACAGACACAACGAGAGGGGAGATTCTTTGGCAACCACCCATAACGGAGACAAACGGCATCTCGGAACTCCTCCTTGGAAAGGTGAGTGTCATGTAGCGATAGTGGTTTACAGTTTAGCCAGGCAGACGCACCTTTCTCTGTATTCAGTAGGCATAACCTGTACTGTTGTGTATCTAACTGGTCGTACACCTCCTCCTTTTTAGCTTTCGCTGCCCTGGAGGAGGAGGCGGCCACCAACTTAGCCACATGCGTCTGCTCTTCCCTGACTACCGCCATCGACTCACCCTCCAAGGAGACAAACGGATCGCAAATACTCCGAGAGTTTGCATACTGGGATTGTAAATCCTCGGGGACCGGGATCCCCAACCCCCCATCCCTAACTGGAAGCGACAACAGCCGTCGTTCAACCGGCATTACGGACGGCCGCTCCAACAACCTGCAAAGGAACCGCTCCACAGACTCTTCCAGCGAATCAAAACTGTCCGTCGCTCCTTGAACAACTCGCGCTAGGAACCGCCAACGGCAGGCGAGTCCAAAAACTAGGCCGGCGTAGGCGCAGTGCGGATCGACTGTGGCGATGGTGGCGAGGCGATCTACGTCAGCGGCGAATTCCCCGACTTTCCGCTCGATGAACTCGCGCCGGAACTCTTCGCTGCCAATGACGCCACCGAGGAGTTTATTGCCCGTGGTGTCGATGGAAACTCCAGTCCCTGCGAACTCTGCCCTTGCCTCTTCGAGCTTCCCCGGCTTTACGGTAAGGCAGCACTTGGTCGGATAGTACCCGTAGAGCGGTCCCCTTACCGATACCACATTCCAGAATTTCCGGAGTTCTTTGATTTTACCAGCGGCGTTCCCATCATCCGCATACCATTTCTGAACAACGGAGCAGGCTCGAACCAACTCCAGCAGTAACGGTATAAGTCCGCACCCAAACATCGGCATTGCCACTGGATCGCCTTGGGTTGAGCCCTCCTCCGAAAACATTGTTTCCCCCCCAACGAACAAACACGACGGCTGATCGTAGCAGTTCACCACAATAGTGTGGAGTGCGGGACAGACCAGCTGAATATTGTGTATCGCCGCCTGGCGGTTCAGCGCATTGAAAGCATTAGTGGCATCAATTTGCAGGACGGCATCACAGTCTTCAGAGGCAAAGGCGTCGTTGAGGGAGTGGATCGCGGATTCAATACCGGCCTTCTGGCCGAGACACATCTGGACGGTTCCGCCCACTTCCTGAAGATCCTCGCGGATGCAGGACATTGCCGCCTTGCCGACTACTCGCCGGAGGACCTCGCCTATCCCTATAGGACGGACTCCGGGGTTTTTGTCGAGGGCGAGCAGTCGCGCGGACAGAAACGAGGAAAGAACTCCAGGGGGAAGAACTGTCTGAGAGATCAGCTTTCCCAAGTCCGCAATTCGGTTGCAAAGGTCTGCTGACTGAGTCCGGAACTTTGTTAAAAGGTGTTTCCACCCTTGAACATCCAACCCCGAAGGACCGGCAGCATTCCCTCTCATTCGCAGTAAACTGGACAATATAAGTTGCCCGTTTAACCGCTCAAAGATAACACTGTGGTACTCCGGGGCTCCATCGAACTTCTCGAGGAGGATTGACTCGTCCGCGGGTTTGGCAGCCGGGTGTTTCTCACGCAGAACGTCTCGAACCACTTTGCCCGTTCCATCTTTGTCCACGAAGGTGTCGTCAAGCCTTAGTGGTTTCCCCCGGTTGAGGTCGCTAAGGCACCTTGTCGCGGCAGATACATTTCCCGTGAGCATGTGGCGCACGAATGCCTTCTGCATGGCCACGTTCTGAGACTCACCACGGAACCGCTGTTTCGGGAGATGCGCCTGAATCGCTCTGGCCTCCACTAGGAGGTCGTGGAACTCGGCTCGCTTCCAAGTCTCCAATCGGCGTTCAAGAACCCGCCGGTGAGTTCCCGTTGTTGACGAGCGGCTTGGTTTCTGAAGTAGCAAAGCCGGGGCCACCATCAGAGCCATTAGAGCGATGGGTTGTAGGACGCTACCCGACGTAAACAGTTCTACGAGTTGCGTCAAACCCGCTACAAAATCACGCCCAACCGCACCCTGCGGAGTGAGAAACAAGTTGGGACGCCAGTGGATCACAATGTTATAAACCTCTTCTATAGATACCTTGAGTTTGTCTATGGGTATCCGACAATTTCCCCAGGTGCAACTAACAACACCAGGCGAGCTAGTCACCCGTTGTGATATGATTGGCAAAAGGTGAGTCGTTTGGGACATCGCTGACGAGACTGGGGGACCCAACTGAGCACCAACCGACACTGGGGGACCCGACTGAGCACCAACCGACACTGGGGGACCCGACTGAGCACTAACTGACACTGGGGGACCGGACTGAGCACCAACCGCCGAAGGTCGACCCGACTGAGCATCAGCCGACACTGGGGGACCCGACTGAGCACCAACAGACACAGGTTGACCCGACCGAGCACCAACCGACACTGGGTGACCGGACTGCGTGCCAACCGCCGCAGGTTTACCCGACTGAGCACCAACCGACACTGGGGGACCCGACTGAGCACCAACCGACACTGGGGGACCCGACTGAGCACCAACCGGCACAGGTTGACCCGACTGAGCACCAACCGACACACGTTGACCCGACTGAGCACCAACCGACATGATGGGACCCAACTGAGCACCAACCGACACAGGTTGACCCGACTGAGTACCACCCGACACAGGTTGACCCGACTGAGCACCCACCGACACTGGGGGACCCGACTGAGCACCAACCGACACTCCGGGACTCGACTGACCACCAACCGATTCTGGGGGACCCGACTGAGCACTAACCGACACTGGGGGACTGGACTGAGCACCAACCGGCACTTCGGGACCAGAATGAGCGCCAACCGACACAGGTGGACACGACTGAGCAGCAACCGACAGAGGTTGACCCGACTGGACACCAACCAACACTGGGGAACCTGACTGAGCACCAACCGACACGGGGGGACCCGATTGAGCACCAACCGACACAGGGGGACGCGTCTGAGCACCAACCGACACAGGTTGACCCGAATGAGCACCAATTGCCACTAGGGGAACCGACGCAGCACATACCGACACTGTGGGACCCGACTGAGCACCAACCAACACTGGGGGACCCGACTGAGCACCAACCGACACGGGGGGACCTGACTGAGCACCAACCGACACGGGGGGACCCGATTGAGCACCAACCGACACTGGGGAATCCGACTGAGCACTAACCGACGCTGGGGGACCCGACTGAGCACCAACCGACACTGGGGGACCCGACTGGGCACCAGACGACACTGTGGGACCTAACTGAGCACCATCCGACACTGGGGGACCCGACTGAGCACCAACCGACACTGAGGGACCCGACTGAGCACCAACCGACACTGGGGGACCCGACAGAGCATCAACCGACAATGACAATGGGGGATCCGACTGGCTAGGAACCGATAATAGAGGATGGGATTGGCTTACTTTGTCCCCATTTATGGTATCGTCTAAGTCTAACAAGGTGTCGTTGCCGGATATACCGAATGCGCTATCCGTACAGTACTCACGTCGCTTTTACGGTTATCCAATGCTGCGTTCTGTACTCGTAGTCTATTTTTTGTGCCGTTGTAACTGCGCCAGTTGCCGCGTCCATGGTAAAGTAATTTTTGTCCGAGGAATCTTCCAGCTCGAACGTTAGAACGTCAACCTTCGTACCAGTGGCAACTACATCCAAATCATCTATATATCCAGCAGCTTTTAAATCGCCAATTATCTGTGGAACACCGAAATAGAAATATGAAATCAATTATAGATTATATAAAAACAACACTTATACCTATATATAAGGACTTACAGGTAGCTTTAATAATAATAATAATAATAATAATAATATATATTTATATAGCGCCTTTCTGAACATATTTCAAGGCGCTTAAAAACTATTTGAAACCAACTAAAAAGGCTACGTACAGAGAATTAATTAATAACTAAAAAGTTTGAACAATATTAAATAAAAATCAGCAATATTCCTCTTTGTACAGGTGAGTTTTGAGTCGCGATTTAAACAGAGTCAGCGTCGTGGCATCTCTAACTTCTTGCGGGAGGGAGTTCCAGATTGTTGGTGCCGCAATTGAGAACGCCCGTCTCCCGTAATTATGCAAGTAAAACTGCGGTACAAATAGAAGTCCCTTATCAGCAGACCGTAATTGTCGTGGAGGTACATAGGGAGTTATTAAATGGGTCAAGTAGGCAGGAGCAGCACCATGTAAACACTTGAATGTCAACAAAGCTATTTTAAATTTGATCCGTAAATTTACAGGTATAACCAATGCAAACGTTTAAGGACTGGAGTGATGTGCTCTTGTTTCTTAACGCCCTCTAGCAGTCGCGCTGCGGAATTCTGTACATATTGTAATTTTTTGATTGACTTCGAGGGTAATCCATAATATAATGAGTTGTTGCTGTCGAGTTTGTTTGTGACAAAGGCGTGAATTAAGATTTCAAGGTCATTTCTGCTGAGGTACCTAGCTTTGAAGATAAATAACTCGACCATGGGGGAAAGTTGCATTAACTCTCGCTAAATTGCCAAAACGGGGTTCCAACCACACAAATTATTATTAATATTAGCAGTTTAACCGGTTAACCCACCTGTACCGCCGCTGCAGTCTCATCGTTAACATTAACCACGATCCTTCCGTTGTTCGCTCCGTATTTGTTATCAGTAATCCACTTTGGTGGGTTATCGTTCACCGGATCTACAATGACGTCAATCTGTAGGTTGGTAGTCAGCCCTCCCGTGTCCTCAACCTGAGATGAAGAGAAAATAGTAACGGTAAATAATTAGTATAAAAAAAATAAACAAATAGAAAATACTCACTCTGGCAATTAGAAGGATTACTGAGGATGTACCTACAAAAAATACAGAAATTTGGCTATGACAATTGTGGATTTCTCCAATGTCTTCGATTCTATGTCACGCCAACGCATATTCCAAATTCTTCGGGCATATGGGGTTTCCAATGAGATCATTAATACAGTCAGATCAGTTATTAACTTTTGTATCCACTACTGTTAAAGATACTGACCCATTCGATGTTCTCAAAGGTGTCTTTCAAGGAGACACTCTGCTCACTTCCTCGTCATTATCGTGGTAGACTATGTGTTGCGGACATCTCTTGATATTCATGATGGGGTGGAAATATCTCCACCTTGTGGTAGTCGTAATCGTGGATCTCCTCCCCAGCAAAACTTCTAACCGACCTAGACTTTGCTGATGACCTTGGTATACTGTCTACTACTATCGACATGCTGCATTGCAGTTGCATTATATATATATAACAAATATTACGAATGCGCTGTTGGCTTGTCGATAAAATTGCGTCACCACGCATCTTCAAGGCCAGTGTCCTTTATGATGCGTCTCAAGAAAATCATGGGCTGTCCACCATGCTTATTTTCCCCATGGAGCTGCCAAAGTACAAGATTATGCACAGGCTGGTCCTCACGGCGAAAGCAATGTCCTACAAAGCGGAGGCTGTTCCGTTCAAGTGTCAAGATAGGGGAGATTAATGGAACACCTCCATAGAGTCTGATTGGAGATGTGTTCCTTGTACTTGACACAATGAATACGGCGCAGCATTCTTGTGAAAATGCCATCCAGAGAATTGGTATCCCCTGCAGTTAGAGCCCATCATGGACTCCCATATAAGAGTACCGGTACTACTACTGCCAACTTGGTCTACTGTCAGATATATTGGACAGCAGAAGCTGTTATCTAGCTTAGAGGAGGCTGCATCCAGTGTTAGCCTCTTTGTGAATAGCACAAAAACCAAAATTCGAAGGTAAACGTGGACTGAAACCAGCAGCAAATGGATAGTGATAACATTGAAGCGCTGGATGGACTGGTAAGACATGTGAATGATCTTTTCTACCTTAGATCATGGACCTCTTGGATCATCTTTGCAAAGGTCTACCATCCACAAGCTAATGATGTAACATAATGGTTTTGTTCAGAAATGTAAAAAAATGAGAAAGCGTGTCACCGGGGGTTGAACCAGCGCTATACGTTTCGGCCTAACAAGCCTCATCAGTAGCGCTAACCAGTTTAGCCACTTGCCCCTGACATAACGTACGTATAGCGCTGGTTCAACCCCTGGTGACGCGCTTTCTCATTTTTTCAATTTCTGAACAAAACCATTTATATTACATCATTAATAACAGTTGCATTAACAGCTCAACTCCGATTTATTTAATCCACAAGTTATCCAGGCTCTGGAAGAGATGTGATACCTTTTAAAAATGCCTTTTCCGTGCAGCAGTGGAGACTGTGCTGCTCTATGGCAGCCCATGCTGGGCTCTAACTCCTGAAGACACCGGTTCTCTGGATGGTACATATTTCTGTTCAGCTACGCAGTATGCACAACGTAGCCTATGATGCACACATAAGCAATAAGGTGTTACAAACTATGCATCTTATTGCCAATATACCCAGCATCACCCCGCAGAGTCTGAAGCTTGCTGGACACTGTTTACGCCGGCATGATCGACCTATTGTACACAGAATTCTCCTGTGGCAGCCAGCAGATGAGAATAAGAGTGGTGGACAATCTATGAATTACATCAAACGCCTGATCAAGGACACCGGACTTGAGAATAGAGATAATCGTGAATTCTGGGGGTGCTATGTTGCTGGGTCCGCCGGTAGGGGGCGCTATGTTGCTGAGACCGCCGACACTCACCTTAGTGAAAGTCGATCAACATAAGCAACGTCACGTAATTCACGCATGTGCAAGTGCTCGTGCACTCACCTGTATGGTAATTATCCACTTCCTAACTGCTTCTATGTCCAACGGAGCGGTTACCACCATGTATCCATACACATCTGGTGCCTGGTAGATCTCCTGTAATCCTCGAATCGCGAACGGAGGATTGATAGGGTATAGCGGATTACCCGAAACATCTGTAGCAGTAGCGGTGATTGGATCCGATAAAATCGAAACAATCCTGGAAGAAAATGGAGGCAGATTGGTTAAAATTGGGGAATTGTGTCTGTAATTGGGTAATTACGTACATAGCACTAAACCTATACGAGTGTTTATCTATTATCCAATCACAATGCACTAAACCTATACGAGTGTTTATCTATTATCCAATCACAAAGCACTAAACCTATTACGAGTGTTTATCCTATTATCCAATCACAAAGCACTATACCTATTACGAGTGTTTATCCTATTATCGAATCACAAAGCACTATACCTATACGAGTGTTTATCCTATTATCCAATCACAATGCACTAAACCTATACGAGTGTTTGTTTATCCTATTATCCAATCACAATGCACTAAACCTATACGAGTGTTTATCTATTATCCAATCACAAAGCACTAAACCTATTACGAGTGTTTATCCTATTATCCAATCACAAAGCACTATACCTATTACGAGTGTTTATCCTATTATCCAATCACAAATCACTATACCTATTACGAGTGTTAATCCTATTATCCAATCACAATGCACTAAACCTATTACGAGTGTTTATCCTATTATCCAATCACAATGCACTAAACCTATACGAGTGTTTATCCTATTATCCAATCACAATGCACTAAACCTATACGAGTGTTTGTTTATCCTATTATCCAATCACAATGCACTAAACCTATACGAGTGTTTATCTATTATCCAATCACAAAGCACTAAACCTATTACGAGTGTTTATCCTATTATCCAATCACAAATCACTATACCTATTACGAGTGTTAATCCTATTATCCAATCACAAAGCACTATACCTATTACGAGTGTTTATCCTATTATCCAATCACAAAGCACTATACCTATTACGAGTGTTTATCCTATTATCCAATCACAATGCACTAAACCTATTACGAGTGTTTATCCTATTATCCAATCACAATGCACTAAACCTATACGAGTGTTTATCCTATTATCCAATCACAATGCACTAAACCTATACGAGTGTTTGTTTATCCTATTATCCAATCACAATACAATAAACCTATTACGAGTGTTTATCCTATTATCCAATCACAATGCACTAAACCTATTACGAGTGTTTATCCTATTATCCAATCACAATGCACTAAACCTATACGAGTGTTTATCCTATTATCCAATCACAATGCACTAAACCTATACGAGTGTTTGTTTATCCTATTATCCAATCACAATACAATAAACCTATTACGAGTGTTTATCCTATTATCCAATCACAATGCACTAAACCTATACGAGTGTTTATCCTATTATCCAATCACAATGCACTAAACCTATTACGAGTGTTTATCCTATTATCCAATCACAATGCACTAAACCTATACGAGTGTTTATCCTATTATCCAATCACAATGCACTAAACCTATACGAGTGTTTGTTTATCCTATTATCCAATCACAATGCAATAAACCTATTACGAGTGTTTATCCTATTATCCAATCACAATGCACTAAACCTATTACGAGTGTTTATCCTATTATCCAATCACAATGCACTAAACCTATACGAGTGTTTATCCTATTATCCAATCACAATGCACTAAGCCTATACGAGTGTTTATCCTATTATCCAATCACAATGCACTAAACCTATACGAGTGTTTGTTTATCCTATTATCCAATCACAATGCACTAAACCTATACGAGTGTTTGTTTATCCTATTATCCAATCACAATGCACTAAACCTATACGAGTGTTTATCCTATTATCCAATCACAATGCACTAAACCTATACGAGTGTTTGTTTATCCTATTATCCAATCACAATGCACTAAACCTATACGAGTGTTTATCTATTATCCAATCACAATGCACTAAACCTATTACGAGTGTTTATCCTATTATCCAATCACAATGCACTAAACCTATTACGAGTGTTTATCCTATTATCCAATCACAATGCACTAAACCTATTACGAGTGTTTATCCTATTATCCAATCACAAAGCACTAAACCTATTACGAGTGTTTATCCTATTATCCAATCACAATGCACTAAACCTATACGAGTGTTTGTTTATCCTATTATCCAATCACAATGCACTAAACCTATACGAGTGTTTATCTATTATCCAATCACAATGCACTAAACCTATACGAGTGTTTATCCTATTATCCAATCACAAAGCACTAAACCTATTACGAGTGTTTATCCTATTATCCAATCACAGAGCACTATACCTATTACGAGTGTTTATCCTATTATCCAATCACAATGCACTAAACCTATACGAGTGTTTATCCTATTATCCAATCACAATGCACTAAACCTATACGAGTGTTTGTTTATCCTATTATCCAATCACAAAGCACTAAACCTATTACGAGTGTTTATCCTATTATCCAATCACAATGCACTAAACCTATTACGAGTGTTTATCCTATTATCCAATCACAAAGCACTAAACCTATACGAGTGTTTATCCTATTATCCAATCACAATGCACTAAACCTATACGAGTGTTTATCCTATTATCCAATCACAATGCACTAAACCTATTACGAGTGTTTATCCTATTATCCAATCACAATGCACTAAACCTATACGAGTGTTTATCCTATTATCCAATCACAATGCACTAAACCTATACGAGTGTTTATCCTATTATCCAATCACAATGCACTAAACCTATTACGAGTGTTTATCCTATTATCCAATCACAATGCACTAAACCTATACGAGTGTTTATCCTATTATCCAATCACAATGCACTAAACCTATTACGAGTGTTTATCCTATTATCCAATCACAATGCACTAAACCTATTACGAGTGTTTATCCTATTATCCAATCACAATGCACTAAACCTATTACGAGTGTTTATCCTATTATCCAATCACAATGCACTAAACCTATTACGAGTGTTTATCCTATTATCCAATCACAATGCACTAAACCTATACGAGTGTTTATCCTATTATCCAATCACAATGCACTAAACCTATACGAGTGTTTATCCTATTATCCAATCACAATGCACTAAACCTATTACGAGTGTTTATCCTATTATCCAATAACAAAGCACTAAACCTATACGAGTGTTTATCCTATTATCCAATCACAATGCACTAAACCTATACGAGTGTTTATCCTATTATCCAATCACAATGCACTAAGCCTATACGAGTGTTTATCCTATTATCCAATCACAATGCACTAAACCTATACGAGTGTTTATCCTATTATCCAATCACAATGCACTAAGCCTATACGAGTGTTTATCCTATTATCCAATCACAATGCACTAAACCTATACGAGTGTTTATCCTATTATCCAATCACAATGCACTAAGCCTATACGAGTGTTTATCCTATTATCCAATCACAATGCACTAAACCTATACGAGTGTTTATCCTATTATCCAATCACAATGCACTAAGCCTATACGAGTGTTTATCCTATTATCCAATCACAATGCACTAAACCTATACGAGTGTTTATCCTATTATCCAATCACAATGCACTAAGCCTATACGAGTGTTTATCCTATTATCCAATCACAATGCACTAAACCTATACGAGTGTTTATCCTATTATCCAATCACAATGCACTAAGCCTATACGAGTGTTTATCCTATTATCCAATCACAATGCACTAAACCTATTACGAGTGT
>JAUCBJ010000861.1:0-18593 GCA_032718475.1 Nemertoderma westbladi | reverse complement strand
TTATGACTAACTTTCTTCTCCTTTTTTAAAAATGAGAAAAACCTTTGCGTTACGCATCTAATGTTATCTTAAATTTATATTAATTTAGAAAAACTATTTGCATAAGAAATCGATTAATAAAAAATTTGTCTCTTATACAAATAATTACATTTTTTAATATTTATTACCAATAAACAAATTAATTATCATCTTACTTACTGAAACAGTGCAGGAACGTTTACTTATTTTCACTAAAAATATAACTAATTTAGTGTGAAGTCATTATATCAGTACAATAGTGAAATAATTTATCAGCAGTGAGCAAACTCATTGCTTTCTTTCGCTGTTGTTCATAAATTAATGTGAGCGAAAGCGAATTTTTCAAATAACATTCTTTATAATAACTATTTCTTTTACAAAAGTTAATTATAAATATTTATTGCATGGGAAAAAAAGTTAAACTTTTTTCACTACTCTCGAGGCATTTTAATTACCGAACGACAGCGAGGTTAATAAAGGGTTTAGAAATATTGAAAAAAAATGTTCTCTATTTTACTATATTGCTTCCATAGTTACTGCAATTAAAATTACTGTACTCTTCAACTCCTGATGCTGCATTAATATTTATTACGTAACTAGAGAGCCGCTTAACTACATAAACCACTACTGGATATTGAGTTCCGTTTTAGAGTACGCCTTTCAGATAGTGTCGTTATTCTGGTACCTGCCCCCAGCCCCCCCACCCCCCCCAAAAAAAATTTTTTTTTTCCACCAATCTCCCTATCTCCTCCTTGCTGGGTGGGCTATTATTTTAATTTTTGCTTTCATACTTTAGCTACAAGCGTTTTCCTGCTTACCATAGTTTGACTTATTGGCGACGATTTCGAAGTTTTACTAAGAGAAGATAAAACAACAAGGAATAAGATTATAGTATTTATATTTAAACAATGTAAAGCGACATTGCACGGGAGATAATATAAATTGCACTAGTTTTCTCCTTGTTACCATTGTAACTGCTACTCAATGCAATAATTAATCGTTAATAAAAATACGTCTAGTACTAGTTTTACAAGTAATGTAACTAAAATTAATGTTCGTATTACATTTCAAAGTAATTTCCATGACATTACTAGTATAATAGGGGCCTAATATTAATTACATAGCATTAGGGGGCGGGGGGGGGGGGGGGGGGTGACTAATTAAAAAAAGTCGATTTTTCATTTTCAATCACACCTGGACCTGGTGCCGATTTTTATGAGGATCTCAAAACTTCACCATATGTTAATAGCTAATGTAGTTAAAGTTGTGACATTTGAGTGATAATGTTAACCTTACTCTCGGGGAAAAGAAAACTGTCAGTCTGGGATTGTGTTTCTGAAGGTTTTTTTGAGGGGTGTTTGATGGGGGTTTTCCTGGTCGCTGATTTCAATTTAAATGTCAGTTTTCACTTTTAACAAAAACTATTTTGTCTCTGTCTGTCTGTCTGTCCGTCCGACGATATGTCTGTCAATATATAAGGATATCATAGCATACCACCAAGCTAAAACTTTTTAGTTGTGGTTTTTTTCTTGGTCGCTGATTTCATTTCCGAAGTCAGTTTTCACTTTTACAGTTAAGTCTATTAGATCTAAAATCTGTCTGAAATTGCTCAAAATTACACTGCCACCACACAATCCACAATCAGAATGCTGCATCGAGTATCGCAGCTTGCATTAAGAATGCTATGTGGTCTTATCGAAAAGATTGCGTCGCCGCAATAAATCCGAGAGATTATCCATATCTTCAAGGCCACTGTACAGCGTTTAAAGAAGGTCAAGGACGGTCCACTCTCCAGTTGGCTGGTACAGGTTGGTCCTCACGGACCCGCAGACCAAGAATGTGATGCGAAGCGGAGGCGGCTCTGTTCCAGTGTCAAGATTAGACACCGTCTCATCTCACCGTCTCATCACCCTTATATAGTGTCTGCTGTCTGGTTGTAGATGTGTTCATTGTGCTTGAAACAATAATTAACGCGACGTAGAATTCGTCTCTATGTGCTATTGCGCTACCCAGAGATTTATGCAGTGCAGTGTCCTCAGCCGTTAGAGTTCAACATGGACACCCTGTCAGGGACTCCTATACAAAGAGGAGTACCGGTAATCAGTTATTATCTACACAAGCAAGACAAAGATGAGTCCTGCTTGACCCTTTTGTGTCGAAATGAAAAATTTCCTAACTCCCTTGCTTGGGCTCGAACCCACATCCTCAGGTGCCACGGATCAAAGGATTAAACCTCGAGACCATCTCCAAGGTCAATGGGGAAGTCGCAAAGAGAGCGAGCGAGAAAGATAAATAAAACGAACGGAGGTGTATCTACAGTAACTAATGGAAGTTGAAGCCTAAACAGGCGCCAATCATGTGATCCCTTGCTCTGCGAAATCCGCCAACCAGATTAACGCAGTTCGCTGATTGCATACAATGTCTAAAAACATTTTACATGTTCGGTCATTGCATGCTTACCTGCCGGTAATGCTTTTTGCTTGTATTTGTAGTGAAAACCTTAAACATTGGCGGCAAATACAATCGTCCGTGAATATATGTCGCGGATTTTCACGGCATATTTCGTCAATTACAAACACAAACAAGGATATCCATGTCCTCCGTTTGTGTGAGCTTCAATCAGAGTGGTTGGACTTCCGGGTCGGAATACTCGGTAGATTCAGCGGTGCAAAATTACAACAATATAAGGAGGCGGGGCGGGATTGCGTCAATACCCCCCCCCCCCCCCCCCCCCCCCACTGCCCCTATCTCTGAAACATACAGTACATTATTACACAGATTCATACACAACATATATAAATTAATTGCTGCAATGAATAAGCTAAGCGATGCTAAATTCAGATTGTGCTAGGTAATCTCATAACCAGGCACAATAAAACATAGCCCTGCCTACTTAGTAAAATTCGAAAACTTAATAAGAAGAAAATTTGTAAAAATATAACCATTCTTTGCATTAAAATTCTTCAAAAAATTAGAAATCTTATGGAACTAAATTAATTAGTAGCTAAAAATGGGAAGTTAATCGTTGGAACTCGGTTAGATCATCCAGAAGCGAATCGATTTGAGTTCCTATTCTGGTCGCAAGGTCGTCCTGGTCCGGCCTCGGCAGCCCCACGTAACGCCAGATGAGTTCCCCATCGAGAACGTTCCGGTTGGGGTTCCTTAGTTCCCGGTAGGGGTAACGAACCGCTCGGAACCCCTTGGGGTTGCATCCTGCAGGGTGAGTCAACCAAGCAACCATCGCGTTCTGCAACATCAACAACCTGCGGTAGGTCTTCTCAGGAGCGGCGATCAGATACCCCAAACTCCCGTCTAAAGTCACCAAATAGGTGACGTGACGCTTCTCCAAGGCCTTGACGGACGCGGGCCGGTCCCAAACCCCGGAGCCAGGGTCGTCCAGGTTGACCTGGAGACGGAAGAAGCAGTTGACATGCGCCCCGATGTTGATATCGGCACGTCTGAGGAGTCGGGTACCACCGAGAGACTCTCGGATCTCCGGTTGGTAGTGGAAGATGATGAGGTTCTTGTGCTCATCGCTGACGACGAATCCGAGATTCCCGCTGTCCACGAGGTAATCCAACGCGTAGATTTGCAACGCCGAGACATCGCAACTAACTTTGGACAGCATCTTATCCTGATCCTTGAAACGCAGAAGCGTGACGCTGCGGAAAACATCGCCGGTAACGATGAAGTTCTTCAGGGGGGCGGCACAGTGGGTGTAGAACTGCGTGTCAATGAAAGCGGCGCCTACGAGCGCCGGCTCCGACGGCTTAAAATGCCACAGAAATATCCGTTGAGCGATCGCCGTGAAGAGAAGCCCTCTAACAGATGCGACAGCACTAACCGGGCCTTTCTTTTCGTCGTCTATCAGAAGTTTCAGCCACTCGTCCGAGCTCCCTTCCGTCGGAGCCGCTACATCGTAAATAAGAACTCGACTTTTACACATAACTTCCTCCCCGAGGACGTTGTTAGTGCCGGCGACTATGAACTCCTTGAATACGTCGTTGTCGTCCTTGAGTAGACAGACTTTCATGCAGCAGACGCGCTCCCATTCGGGGAGCGTTACCTTGCCGTTAGGGAGCGGCTCCCAAGACTCCCGGGAGTACAGCTGGATACTGAAGGTGGTGGCAGGAGGATAGACGAACCGCTCGCCTTTATCGACGACGTCAAACTCGTTGTCTAGACTCATCGTGCGCGGGACCTTATTGGTGGGAGCGTCCACGCTACGCGTCACAGCGTAGACCTTCAATGCCGAATGATAGGCAACGTGGTGGGGTGTGGCTTTAAGAGGAACCTTGCGAACGGGCCAGGGGGCGTCGTAGGTGAGATGGCCGGGGAGCTGTGAGACACGGAGGTCCTCCTCGAGGTTGAAGTAGAGGAAACCGCGGGGGCAGTTCACATTGTCGAAGGTTGCGAACGACGTTACCGGACCGTCTATCGTCATCGGATGAACGCGAAGCGCGCACCGATGAGTCATAATCAACCAATAAGGGTAAGGCCCGGCGATAAAGACCCCGGAATAACCGCTAATATCAGTAAAATGTCTGAGGAGCTTCCGTTTGGCACCGTACGGAGTCTCCGTCTCGACCCGTAGCGACGGATGCAACGACTTCCCGACGCGTTGCGTGCGAACGTTGATATCGTGGTGGAGCCGTTTGAATCGCACGTTGAGCGGCTGCGTCTCCCCAACCGGGGCGGTCGGCTGGTTGTACACGAAGGCCTCGTAGACGAGGACGGAGTTCCCGGTAAGCGCGACGAGATGCGGACGACTCGCCCCGGGACCCAGCCCGACCGCGAGCACCTCGGTGACCGCGCCCTGCGAGCGGCGGTCCCACGCGCTGTCCAGCGTCCACTTGCGATCCGAGTGCGTCGCCAGGGTCGGCCCGTACGGGAACCCGCTCACGTGGAACACGCAGAGGAACTGCGGCAGCGAGTAGATCTCGAGCGCGCCGTTCTCCAGGTAAACCACGGCCCAGTAGGTGATCGGGATGTTGAGTTCGGCGGGTTTCGGGGTTGGCGGCGGTTTCGTGTCGGGTCGCTTCGGTTTGTTCCGTTCGACGCCGCCGCCGTACAGCAGCGCGTCCTCGTCGTCCGCAGTGGGCCCACTAGAGGGCGCTACGGCCCGCTGCACGGCCGCCGCCCCCAACACCGTGGTCCCGCCCCCCGCCGTCGTGTTAAACAAACCCCCCTGGTCGCGGTAAACGTCCACCGTGATTGGTTTAACGCGCAACTGCGGCCGAGTCGCGCGCAGTCGCTGCTCGCTCCCGTCGCCATGGAGACGGAGGTAGACGAGGTGACCCGAGTCGGTAACCAGCATTGCGTGGTCGTCGATGGCAGCGCATTCGATTATATTTCCGGTGACGTCATCTGGTAGACTCACTTGTTGCACCTCCTTAGCGCACTCTAGTAGAGATACTTTAGTTGGTGTTACTTGCATTACCTGAAATTAATAAACGGAGGAATAAGTAAAACTGAAAGTAATTCAATAAAAGTTTAAACTGAGAGTTGAGTTATTATAAAGTTGAGCTACCGGTACCATAATTGGATTAATTAATACAACACAACACAAATCATCTACGAAATAATATGGGTGATTCAAACACCCAATCGTATGAATGTAAAACTTCCCCTTATGAAATGATATTTTATTAAGAAAGAAGTTTATTATTGTAAAAAGAAAAAGGTGATATGTGCATTAATGCGCATAGTACACTGTATGCAAGATAAAATCTACGTGTTTGCTGGAACTACCTTGCAGCCAACCAAAAGTTGCCATTCAAAGCAGCAGTCCAGCAGTACAGAAGGGATACGAGCAAGCGATTGGGTTTGGAAACGAACTTAACCGCTCAAAGTGCCTTATAAAACCACACCACACTATACGATATGCTCTCTAGAACATGTTATACATTAATATTAATGGTGCAGGCCCAGGAGGTAAGGCAGTCAGTCAGATAAATTCGTGCGTAGCCGAAGTGTATAAAAAAAGTAGACGAAGAAATGTTTCAGAATAAAATAATATAATTTGTGGTTTAATTAATGGTTTTTATTGGTTATATTATATGTTAATAAAACTACCGATCAACTGTCTGCTGTGAACTGATCACTGATTGCATGCACCTACTGCATGGGGACGGGACACCTCAGTAGGTCTACTCCTACTGATGTACAAGGTGTACGTACAGGTACACTTTGTGTATGTTTCAGAAATCAGCTTATTTTCTTTACTTTTCAATTTAAAATTTTTTTTTACCACTTATAAGCATCAGAAACGAGGAATTCTGAGATCATCAGATCTAGGAACAGATCAGCAAAAAAAATAATCATCATTGCTTATAAATTTCAGCTACGGTGATAGTATGGAATGGTAGGAGTACAGTAGAGTATGCAGTAGTGTTTAAACGCGTTCAGATTTTTCGGAATTTCCGGGATTGGGATCGGGACTCTAATTGGGATCTGGGATCTAAGTTCGCTTCTCCTCTAGCGTGTGCTAAGGAATTTATATAAATTTTGATCTAAGTTCACCTAAGATCTAAGTTTGCTTTGCTTTCAACGTGAGATTTAAGTTCGCTTCGCGAAAGCATGATGATTACCAAAGGATTTTAATAGCATAAAGGTGGATCTAAGTTCACCTAGTTAGGATCTAAGTTCACCTAGTTAGGATCTAAGTTCACCTAGTTAGGATCTAAGCTCACCTAGTTAGGATCTAAGTTCACCTAGTTAGGATCTAAGTTCACCTAGTTAGGATCTAAGTTTACCTAGTTAGGATCTAAGTTCACCTAGTTAGGATCAAGTTCACCTAGTTAGGATCTAAGTTCACCTCGTTAGGATCTAAGTTCAACTAGTTAGGATCTAAGTTCACCTAGTTAGGATCTAAGTTCACCTAGTTAGGATCTAAGTTCACCTCGTTAGGATCTAAGTTCAACTAGTTAGGATCTAAGTTCACCTAGTTAGGACCTAAGTTCACCTAGTTAGGATCTAAGTTCACCTAGTTAGGATCAAGTTCACCTCGTTAGGATCTAAGTTCACCTCGTTAGGATCTAAGTTCACATAGTTAGGACTTAAGTTCAAGTAGTTAGGACCTAAGTTCACCTAGTTAGGATCAAGTTCACCTCGTTAGGATCTAAGTTCACCTCGTTAGGATCTAAGTTCACATAGTTAGGACCTATGTGTTGTTGTGTTGGTGTGTAGTTGTTGGTTCCAATTTTATATCAACGTTTCCCGGGCTTACTCTATTTATAATAACGAACCTACCTATTAATAGGCCAGGGTAGTTTTTGTCAAGAGTTGAGCCGTTCAAAAACACGATGTGGTTGGTTGTGTGTGTGTGTGTATATGTATAACCATCCAATATCTCAAAAACTCAAGCAGGTACGCAAAAATTTTAATAACAAACTCTACATAGATTTTGGTTGCGCACAAGACTGTATATTTTTTGTGGCGTTTCGATCACGGGATCACTGAAAAATAGCGGTTTTGAAAATTTAATGTCGAATTTCACCGATTTCAACTCGTCGAGTATGCACCAACTTTTTTATTTGGGCTATTCATTCAGTCATATGAGCAACATATTTGAGACTCAGAATCTTTTCAAATATCGCCAATCTCGCACAGAACGTCGCCAAAATTTGTTGGTCCGGCAAAAAAACGTACAAATTCGTCTAAAAGAGTAAATTATTTGGTTTCAGAATAATATGATTCAACTAGAAAAGCCAGCCAGCTGGTTGTAAGGAGACCGTACATATAGACAAACGTAGTGTTAGTTGGGTCCCTCATCATTCATTATCATCAACCTATAAACCATTTAAACGGCCCAGTGCTTACAATTCAATTACCTGGCCTCCCATCTAACATAACAGTGATTATCCTTATAGATTGTTGTTATATGATTCACTGGGAAGAGCTATTCATATGGTGGGGTAATACATTATACAAACTAACAGTTGATATTTGATTACTGTCTGGGTTAGAGTGAGATAGTAATAAATTTGGCAAGTAATAATATACTTCTCTGCAGTTAGGGCTATCCATTCAATAAATAGTAGTAGCTTACTAGGCCCTCATGAGTACCAGCAGCTGGTGTTTCTATCGTTGAGTTGATGGCAATTATCGTGTTTTCATTTTCGCTCACTCATGGTACTGGTTTGAGGGGCAGGTTTGTTTAAAGCCAGCTTGCTGGCTTTCTATTCGTAAAATGTATTATATAGGTTGTTTTAAAAAACATTTCTTTCTAATGCGGTCTATGCAAAACTGGCATATAGTTATAGGTGGTTTTAAAACGATAAATATCTCAGTTATACGTGGGAGTATGGCCTTCTAAGTGAGTTAATCGGATTCAGAATACATTTTAACATAAAGAAATACAGCAATCTCCATTTCGGCAAAAATCGCATTTACAATTTATTCTATTTAATTTTTAAAGTTAATTAAGCCATGGGACTGGGAGTGTCACAATAAAACACGATAAAGTGAATAAATAATAAATTAAATTAAAAGCACCGTCACTTAGATATACTGAAGTAGAGTTGATGAATCCGGTGGAGATTCTATTTAATAAATACACCATATTCTGGAACATTTTGTTAATGTATGAATAGCTACGTAATAGTATGATTAAAGAGTTATTGCATTGTTGCCCATCTAAGTATTGGATAAACAAAATGTTCCAGAATATGGTGTATTTATTAAATATAATAAAATAGTCTCACAGAGGTGCAATACTATGTAAAATACCTACCTGGGATAACATACCTGGTGTAATACCTACTACTATATTTTTTTATAACATCAATATAATTTTCTGACCCTGAGGGGCCCGGGGGCCCGGATCGTCAAGGGGGCCCGGGAATTTTCCCGAATAGATGTATGGCCACCACGCCACTGCTAGTTAGGATCTAAGTTCACCCAGATAGGATCTATATTCGCATCGCATATATAGGACCTAAGTTCGTAAAGATCTAAGTTCATCAAAGTCAGGCCCTGCAGGACCTGAGTTCGTTTTACCCTTTAAGGCCATGATACACCACAGGAGCGGCGAGCGGCAGCGGCGAGCGGCCGCGGCAAGCGGCCACTTTATAAAAATAGAACACATTATTTTCTATGGGTGATGATACACCACAAAAGGCAACTGCCGCTCGCCGCTCCTGTGGTGTATCATGGCCTTTAAGCATACTATTGGCAACTGGTTTGGTATAACTTGGATATACAGTATAATTTCAACATACCGCCTCCGCTAGTTCAACAGTAGCTCCAGTAGTTATACCGTACCAGATGCCAGATTACCGGTATGTAATTTTGTAGGACTATAAATTAATTATGTAATTAGTTGTGGGTTCGGCGTTCGGGTTGAGGCTCGAATTTGTCTAATTACCAACTAAATCAGGAATCGTAAAGCAATCACGTCAAACATAAGGAGGAGGGGCGGTATTCATAAATGTGACTAACTAGGAACTTAGTCCTAGTCACATCAAGTTAGTAAGTGATTGTACTAATTCGGTATTCAGAGAAGTTGGTGTTACTTATTACTAACGTATTTAGTACTAGTTGTTGCTAAACTCGTATTCATAGAATTTAGTCTTACTTTTAAGTTAGTATTAGCTGAAACTTAAATTTCTAGTCACATGAAGATGTTACTAAGTTGGTAAGACCACTTACTTATTGTATATTGGCCTTCATACAAACAGTATGGTTATTATGTTACTGACGACTCTGTCCACATTATACTCTCTCTTGTTTTTCTAGCTTTCTGTGTTCATTGCAAATGTGTTGTTGCAGAGAAACTGTCAAATGTAACGACATAAAGCTTTTTGTTTTTTAAACATATATCCGACTTAAATTTCCAAATTTCAGCTTACATTCTTGAATGGTGAGATTGCTCCCGAACGGTCCGCGTCCGTTGAAAAATGTGTTTCGCTAAAGAATTCTACCATTCGCGAACTTTCGCAAGAGAAAAAAGCGGTAGCGTTCCCACTACATTCTTTTCCTCTCTATTACCAAATGTAAATAATGGTATTCGATAATGGTATAGCCAAATGATTTATCGCCATACTAAAAATAATAATTTTTCACTAAAATTTTAACAGGAAATCACTAAAATATTCAGTTTCCACTAAAATCTATCAATTAACATTAAATCTATTAATTATAAATTATTGCTAAAATGTGGGAAAAGGCAGCTTACAGTGCCACGTTATTCGAACCTAAATAATGAAGGGATTTTAGTACAACAGGCCGTAACAGATTTATTTTTGATGATTCAAAAATATCTTTTAGTGATAATTAAATTGAGTGGAGGAAATATAAATTTGATAACGAAAAAAATTTACTGGAAAACAGGAATTGTTTTAGTGACCAATAAAATTAATGGGTTTTAATGTAGACTACCAGTACAAGTAAAACAGTAAACATAGAGACATGCAAGGCATAACTACCGACCTTAAGTTGAAACTGAAAGCTTTTTGATAAACATGAGTTAAAGCACCGGCACTGCTACTAATAGGCTAGAACTAAGTTTAGTAACAGTTTATGAATACTGATATTTTTTAAGGGCTAGTTGAAACTAAGTTAAGTCAATGCTCTTACTAAAATCAGTTGTTTATAGTAACAGATAGCTCTTACTAAACATAGTTGCAGCTCTTTCTAAAAGCTGTCACTAAGTAGCTGTAACTAATACTAACTCTATGAATACCGCCCCTAATCTCAGGACCTACCTAGGCCTATATATATTATATACAGCTATACAGCTATATAGCAGTTAACATTTTTCTAGGAGTACCGGTATAACAAACTGTATACAGTTATACTCCTAAAGAAAATATCATACAGTCATATAGGCCTACCAGTCTGCCAGTATTTATACAGGACATAACCTGTCGCGTCGCCTTTGCATAAACTGATAAATTAACAAACAATTAGATGTTTGTTAACTGGATCTAGTCAACAGACCGGAAGCAGACTGGGAGAAGATTCATGAGCCGTTACGCGTCCCATTCTGTCATTCGGAGTTCCTGGTGTCCCCATGAGCTATGACAGTATGAAGCTGCTATCTGACTCGTTGTAGCTGATACAGTCTGACAGTGATAGTGGTTGGGCTGTTCCTGTTGGGTGGTTGTCTTTGTCTATCTTATCCGTCAGTTAATGGTCTATGACTATCTACCAATTCGCTAGTGTGTAGTGGCTGGTTATTCTCCTACTACCGGCTGAACGGTGCGGTAGGCTAGGCAGCAGGCCTACCTGAATACCTATTGCAGTATTGAATTCCACATTCAAGGATGTTAATTACTCAGGTATCCCTTGTTCGACGGAGTTTATCCACTTCAGTTCCGCGGTGTAAGAAAGTCTCCGGTCGTTTCAGAACCACCAAAAACCGTAGCCGAGCGCTCACCTACGAGATGGCCAAGAAACCCAGCGACATCGGGGTCTCTAAAGGTTGGAATATATCGCAGACTAGCGCGTTAGAAGGCGAACGAAACGAGGAATCAGGGACCACAGCGAGGGCCCTGTTCGAGGAACTATTTGTTCGCAACTTCCTCCAGGGAACCTGGCATCAGATGCACGTATTTACGCCGGTTATTAAACGCAGACTTAACCAGGTTCATATCTGTCTGTTCCTAAGATCTGTTCACGGACCCAACATAAACGTTGTCTACTTCCTAACGGGATACACAGAACAGATGCTTAGCTACATACTTAAATGTCCCGTTAAACTTTATGTACAGATTATCAAAGACAGGCCAGTATACAAACTTATCTAGCAGTCTAGTAGAATTATGATTTTTAACCAGCTATTTAGTTTCAGTAATAAAATGACCCCATAATACTTGTGGGCCAAGGTGAGATCAGGACCTCGTTTTTTAATGTGCCTGAATTTAAAATGCAGGTAAAATAAATTCAAACAATTTAACTCCCTACCTCACTCTGTATATACGCTTAATCAGTACATAATATAATAATAGGTATATATTGATACATGTTAAGATATTTTTAATTACTTTAATACGACTACCCATGGGACTACCATATACTTCCTTCGCCTTTTACTTATGGATAGATATAATTCATATCCTTTATATTTTACATATAACGAGAACTCGAGCAGTAGCCACACAGTTCGCGTGATTAATAATATAAATATCGTGATTATCAGGACAAGATTAATTAATTAATTAAATATATTACAGATCAATATAGCAAATATTCATTGTTGCTTTTCCAATACACACAATGACGTCGTACTTTTTTTTACATTATGTCAACTTATCGGCGATAGCTGAATGGGGAAGATATCTTCCGGAAAGCTCAGAAATACTAGAAAGTATTAATAGAAAATATTAATCAACTTATATTGAATAAATATTATTTATTTTAGAATATTATTTACTATTTTCTAGAAAAAATAATATTTATTCCTCGGCTACGCCTAGGAAAAAATGTGCACATTCTACTATTCTTCAAAAATGCGGATAAGAAAGTTCTAGAATATAATTCTATAGAATATAATATTTTTGTGTTTTCGAACTGCTGATCAATATATGAAGTCATAAATCCACATATGATATATTCTGTAGAAATTAATGCGATTATTGTCCGAGCTTAAATATAATCTGGGAAAATACTGCTTAGCCCTTCCTGTCCACAGCCTGTAACGAAACGATTATCTTTAACACATTTTCCAGGATAATTAGTTACAGGCGTGGGACTTTTTTGCCTGTAACCATGTAAACGTAAAGTAAATGTAATGAGAACCTGGTTAAAGCTACAGGCAGGTCTATGTGCGTGCAGGACAGTTTATGGTGCGAATGACAATTTTATACAATGATGGCGCCGGACGCCATAGACAATACTACCACTACTAATACTACCGCCGTACTACCACTACTAATACTACCGCCGTACTACCACTACTAATACTACCGCCGTACTACCACTACTAATACTACCGCCGTACTACCACTACTAATACTACCGCCGTACTACCACTACTAATACTACCGCCGTACTACCACTACTAATAATACCGCCGTACTACCACTACTAATACTACCGCCGTACTACCACTACTAATACTACCGCCGTACTACCACTACTAATACTACCGCCGTACTACCACTACTAATACTACCGCCGTACTACCACTACTAATACTACCACTACTAATACTACCACTAATAATACTACCGCCTTACTACCACTACTAATACTACCGCCGTACTACCACTACTAATACTACTGCCGTACTACCACTACTAATACTACCGCCGTACTACCACTACTAATACTACCACTACTAATACTACCACTAATAATACTACCGCCGTACTACCACTACTAATACTACCGCCGTACTACCACTACTAATACTACTGCCTTACTACCACTACTAATACTACCGCCGTACTACCACTACTAATACTACCGCCGTACTACCACTACTAATACTACCGCCGTACTACCACTACTAATACTACCGCCGTACTACCACTACTAATACTACTGCCGTACTACCACTACTAATACTACCGCCGTACTACCACTAATAATACTACCGCCGTACTACCACTACTAATACTACCGCTACTAATACTATCGCCGTACTACCACTACTAATACTACCGCCGTACTACCACTACTAATACTACCGCCGTACTACCACTACTTTTTTTTTTTTTAACTCTTTAAGTCTCATTTATTCACATAGATAATAAAACGTTAATGTTAAACAATACCCACCACCAGCCGACGTTACTAGGCAACCAATATAAGAGGGAAATTTAAAATGAAATCCCGCCCCCAACACAGAAACAGTCTCTATGGTGTATGGAGCATACTACTGTATTTACCCCACCCTACCGAACTGCGCTAACACCCCAGGGTCTGAGTCCGCGTTAGCCAACCGGATCGATGAGTCGGTGACTGCCTCCCGCACCGGTCGCCTAGCAGCCGAACGGTACCCGCGTAAACACATTAATGACGACCTGAGGAGGGAGAAACTGATTCGCCGACGTACCCATGAGACGCACTCCGGATAGGGAACCTGCCGTTTGTCGGACAACTTCACCGCCAGTCGTTTGACAAACTGATGGGCAGCTGGTGCCATTCCGCCGAAAGCAGAGAAAATTAAGGGAGTGAAGGTGGAGTGTTCCACCTCGCGTAATCTCTCCTCGTATTTCCGGCACTTCCTCGCCTCGTGGTGGAGATGGGCGGCGTCAATCGACATCGCCGCGTTGGTATCCGCCAGTGGGTTGAACACCGACACGTCGATAAACATTTTCTGGTAACGATTGCCCCAGAATCCGCTCACCGACACGTCGAGCCACGCCAGCTGGTCCGTCGAGGTGGAACGGAGGGAGAAGGACTCCCCCGTTAGTGGCTGGAGCATCGGTTCGACTGCCACACTGTGGGCCACCTCGGTTAGGGTGTCGGCGACGAAATCGCGGATCTCGTTGTGTCTTATGGAGGGGAAACCTCCAGTGGGACACGACAGAACGTGTCCCAGAACGTGGGTTGCAGAAAATCGGGACCCACTACTAATAACTAATAACGTACTACCACTACTAATACTACCGCCGTACTACCACTACTAATACTACCACTACTAATACTACCGCCGTACTACCACTACTAATACTACCGCCGTACTACCACTACTAATACTACCGCCGTACTACCACTACTAATACTACCGCCGTACTACCACTACTAATACTACCGCCGTACTACCGCTACTAATACTACCGCCGTACTACCACTACTAATACTACCGCCGTACTACCACTACTAATACTACCGCCGTACTACCGCCGTACTACCGCCGTACTACCGCCGTACTACCACTACTAATACTACCGCCGTACTACCACTACTAATACTACCGCCGTACTACCACTACTAATACTATCGCCGTACTACCGCTACTAATACTACCGCCGTACTACCACTACTAATACTACCGCCGTACTACCACTACTAATAATACCGCCGTACTACCACTACTAATACTACCGCCGTACTACCACTACTAATACTACCGCCGTACTACCACTACTAATACTACCGCCGTACTACCACTACTAATACTACCACTACTAATACTACCGCCGTACTACCACTACTAATACTACCGCTACTAATACTACCGCCGTACTACCGCTACTAATACTACCGCCGTACTACCACTACTAATACTACCGCCGCACTACCACTACTAATACTACCGCCGTACTACCACTACTAATACTACCACTACTAATACTACCACTACTAATACTACCACTACTAATACTACCGCCGCACTACCACTACTAATACTACCGCCGTACTACCACTACTAATACTACCACTACTAATACTACCGCCGTACTACCACTACTAATACTACCACTACTAATACTACCGCCGTACTACCACTACTAATACTACTGCCGTACTACCACTACTAATACTACCGCCGTACTACCACTACTAATACTACCGCCGTACTACCACTACTAATACTACCGCCGTACTACCACTACTAATACTACCGCCGTACTAGAACTACTACTAGTACCACCTGGGGAAATTGTCGGATACCCATAGACAAACTCAAGGTATCTATAGAAGAGGTTTATAACATTGTGATCCACTGGCGTCCCAACTTGTTTCTCACTCCGCAGGGTGCGGTTGGGCGTGATTTTGTAGCGGGTTTGACGCAACTCGTAGAACTGTTTACGTCGGGTAGCGTCCTACAACCCATCGCTCTAATGGCTCTGATGGTGGCCCCGGCTTTGCTACTTCAGAAACCAAGCCGCTCGTCAACAACGGGAACTCACCGGCGGGTTCTTGAACGCCGATTGGAGACTTGGAAGCGAGCCGAGTTCCACGACCTCCTAGTGGAGGCCAGAGCGATTCAGGCGCATCTCCCGAAACAGCGGTTCCGTGGTGAGTCTCAGAACGTGGCCATGCAGAAGGCATTCGTGCGCCACATGCTCACGGGAAATGTATCTGCTGCGACAAGGTGCCTTAGCGACCTCAACCGGGGGAAACCACTAAGGCTTGACGACACCTTCGTGGACAAAGATGGAACGGGCAAAGTGGTTCGAGACGTTCTGCGTGAGAAACACCCGGCTGCCAAACCCGCGGACGAGTCAATCCTCCTCGAGAAGTTCGATGGAGCCCCGGAGTACCACAGTGTTATCTTTGAGCGGTTAAACGGGCAACTTATATTGTCCAGTTTACTGCGAATGAGAGGGAATGCTGCCGGTCCTTCGGGGTTGGATGTTCAAGGGTGGAAACACCTTTTAACAAAGTTCCGGACTCAGTCAGCAGACCTTTGCAACCGAATTGCGGACTTGGGAAAGCTGATCTCTCAGACAGTTCTTCCCCCTGGAGTTCTTTCCTCGTTTCTGTCCGCGCGACTGCTCGCCCTCGACAAAAACCCCGGAGTCCGTCCTATAGGGATAGGCGAGGTCCTTCGGCGAGTAGTCGGCAAGGCGGCAATGTCCTGCATCCGCGAGGATCTTCAGGAAGTGGGCGGAACCGTCCAGATGTGTCTCGGCCAGAAGGCCGGTATTGAATCCGCGATCCACTCCCTCAACGACGCCTTTGCCTCTGAAGACTGTGATGCCATCCTGCAAATTGATGCAACTAATGCTTTCAATGCGCTGAACCGCCAGGCGGCGATACACAATATTCAGCTGGTCTGTCCCGCACTCCACACTATTGTGGTGAACTGCTACGATCAGCCGTCGTGTTTGTTCGTTGGGGGGGAAACAATGTTTTCGGAGGAGGGCTCAACCCAAGGCGATCCAGTGGCAATGCCGATGTTTGGGTGCGGACTTATACCGTTACTGCTGGAGTTGGTTCGAGCCTGCTCCGTTGTTCAGAAATGGTATGCGGATGATGGGAACGCCGCTGGTAAAATCAAAGAACTCCGGAAATTCTGGAATGTGGTATCGGTAAGGGGACCGCTCTACGGGTACTATCCGACCAAGTGCTGCCTTACCGTAAAGCCGGGGAAGCTCGAAGAGGCAAGGGCAGAGTTCGCAGGGACTGGAGTTTCCATCGACACCACGGGCAATAAACTCCTCGGTGGCGTCATTGGCAGCGAAGAGTTCCGGCGCGAGTTCATCGAGCGGAAAGTCGGGGAATTCGCCGCTGACGTAGATCGCCTCGCCACCATCGCCACAGTCGATCCGCACTGCGCCTACGCCGGCCTAGTTTTTGGACTCGCCTGCCGTTGGCGGTTCCTAGCGCGAGTTGTTCAAGGAGCGACGGACAGTTTTGATTCGCTGGAAGAGTCTGTGGAGCGGTTCCTTTGCAGGTTGTTGGAGCGGCCGTCCGTAATGCCGGTTGAACGACGGCTGTTGTCGCTTCCAGTTAGGGATGGGGGGTTGGGGATCCCGGTCCCCGAGGATTTACAATCCCAGTATGCAAACTCTCGGAGTATTTGCGATCCATTTGTCTCCTTGGAGGGTGAGTCGATGGCGGTAGTCAGGGAAGGGCAGACGCATGTGGCTAAGTTGGTGGCCGCCTCCTCCTCCAGGGCAGCGAAAGCTAAAAAGGAGGAGGTGTACGACCAGTTAGATAAACAACAGTACAGGTTATGCCTACTGAATACAGAGAAAGGTGCGTCTGCCTGGCTAAACTGTAAACCACTATCGCTACATGACACTCACCTTTCCAAGGAGGAGTTCCGAGATGCCGTTTGTCTCCGTTATGGGTGGTTGCCAAAGAATCTCCCCTCTCGTTGTGTCTGTGGGTCACGATTTTCTACAAACCACATTCTTTCGTGTCCCACTGGGGGGTTCCCCTCCATCAGACACAACGAGATACGTGATTTTTTCGCCGATACCCTGACCGAGGTGGCGCACAACGTGGCTGTCGAGCCAATGCTCCAGCCACTTACGGGAGAGACATTCTCCCTCCTCTCCACCTCGACAGACCAGCAGGCAAGACTGGACGTATCAGTGAGCGGATTCTGGGGCAACCGCTTCCAGAAGATGTTTATTGATGTGTCGGTTTTCAACCCGCTGGCGGCAACCAATGCGGCAATGTCGCTGGACACCACCCATCTCCACCACGAGGCGCGGAAGATCCGGAAGTACGAGGAGAGGATCCGGGAGGTGGAACACGCCACTTTCACTCCTCTCATCTTCTCGGCTTTCGGAGGAATGGCGCCGCTGTGTCGCCAGTTTATCAAGCGCCTCGCTTTAAAACTGGCAGAGAAGCGGCAGATCCCATACCCGGAGTGCATCTCGTGGGTGCGGCGACGAATTAGCTTCGCTCTCCTCAGGTCATCCCTAATGTGTCTGCGGGGGTTCCGGTCCGCCGCCAAGAGACCGGTACGAGCAGCAGATGTCGCTGACACCTCCATCGTGTTAGCGAACGCCGACTCAGAGCCAGGCGCAGGCATGTTTATATAGGTTACAGGCTGTTTGGTGGTGGTGCAGTTTACCTGTTTGTTGTTGTTTAAGTTTTTAAATTTCCCGCGTTTCTGTAATTACTGTTTTTAATTGTTTGTTATAGTGCCTATAATTGTGTTTGTATTTCTGAAGGTTTTTATTATTTTGTGAATAAATGAGGCTTGTAAAGTAAAAAAA